>QANX01003903.1:0-14655 GCA_003254975.1 Ochetophila trinervis
TATATATATATTTTATATTGAAGCTTAAATTCAATACCCCCAGGCCCCAAGAATCAAAAGAAAAAAAAAATGTAAATTTTAAAAATATAAAGATATTTTTTTAAAAACAATTAGAAAATAAAGAAGACATGCACAGTCTTCATTATAATGGGGAAGATTGAGGACAAAACGGTAAATTCAATGAAATGGAGGTATTTGGTTAGGGTTTTCGAATTGAAACCTCATTCCTTGAGCTGCCTATATAAACCCCTGAGAGGTCGAAACCTCACATCTCGCCACTGAAATCCCAGCAGCTACAACTTATATTCTCAATCCCTGCCCACCTCTTCTATAATCCTTTTCAGATCTTCGTCTTCATCTGATATATGATAATTTCATTCATGGCCTGTGATGCTTAGATATTGTCCGTACCATCTGATAACTGATGTATCCATTATCTTTAACCTTCTGAGGCCTTTTCTTCTCTCTGTTTTTGTTTATTTTCTTATTTATGAAAGTTTCTTTTAATTTTGGCAGTGATGTTGAGATTATATACCATCAAACTATGAAAGCTTTTTTGCAAGCTTGTTGATGCGACCAATTATTATACTATCTGAGCCCTTATATTTATATATTATTTTGGGTTAAAGATTGAAACTTTAGGGTTTTATTATTAAGATTAGGGAGTAATTTGTAGATGGGTAATTTTGTTTTATTGACTTGAAAATGGTGAATAAAAATAGAAGGCAATAAATTAGAGTCTCTGATGCGCTTCTATTCAATAGCGTATACAGCGCTGTACGTTGCCGAAATCAGTTTGGATCTGAGATTCTGGCATTTGCTTCTCTTAGATGAGGTTTATGCATTCAGACGATCCTACATCTTTTTATGTTTTATTTAATTTATATTGTAATTTTTTTTAAAATGATTCATTTTATTGACAAAATTGTTAAATTTTGGGGTTTTTTTTTCTTACTAGTATTTTTTTTTTAATATTATTAACGACAAGATGTTGGGCAATATTTATTTACGGAGTTGGATTTATAATATAATTGAAGTACATTTAAAACCTTAATTTATATTTCTATTATCGCCCATTGATCTATGAAACTAGCATCGGCGGAGCAAGGTTTTCGATCAAGACCCAAATCGAGTTTCTCACAAGTCATGGCGAGAAGTTGGACACCAAAAGGAAAAATAAAAATAAAATTGAAAGCTTTTATGTAATTCAATTCTGACTAAGAGGACTATTGTCAAAGAGGGGCAAAATATGCACAAAAATATTTGAATATTGGGACATTTTAATAACATCAATTTTGAGATCGAAAGGTTCAAAACCTTCGTAACACTATATTATGTGACAATAATTGCCCACCAAAGTATAATGTCATATGGCAAAATTGATCCCGAGTTAAATTTATACTTAAAGATAAAATTATTTTTTAACATTGTATAAAGAGTTTGCAATGTGGCCAGGACATATAACTATATTTTTAGAGAAGGTATTGCTCGTGTAATTTTCAATTACCCATTTTTAACCTTTTTATAATTAATGTGCAGTTAGGTTTGGTTTTATGCAAACAGCAAAATGTAGATAAGCATCGAAGTTGTTGTTACTGTAATAGAATTTCCTAAGACCCATGTTTATTGCCTTATCCCTGCTAGTGCGTGGTCTCTAATTTTCTTTTGGTTTTGTTCCAGTATTTGAATTAACTTATTATTTGTTCATTTACCGAAATGGTGAAAAAGAACTGATACAAAATGCCTTTATTCATGTTAAAAAATACTATACAGATGATTACAAACAGCAAACCACTCCAATAGCAAAAAGGAAAAAAAAATATTACTCTCCAAATCAAAATAAGCTTATTAAAAATCAATGAGCGAATACTAAACCTAATCGTTTAGGATCAAATGTATAAAAAAAATAAATAATAACCCACAAGAATTTACCTCACTTTTCCTCCTTTGCTCTGTTATGGTAGCACAAACCCCAGTGAGTATATACACTAATCAGTGATGAGCAGATGTTATCTATCTTTTTTACCTCATGATGTAAACTTGCTGAAGCAGGATAAGAACAGTTTACTATTCTTGCCTAACGTATGGAGAAGAACTCAATTCTGTGCTGAAAAATGAATCATCCCCAGGGATTCCAAAGAAATTTTCATCCTTCTCTTCATCCCACCTGAGGACTTCCCTTGTGTACTTGAATGCCTCATCAACCGAGTTGCGTTCCCGAGCTTGGATTGGCCAGACATACAACTTTTGGCCACTTATGGAAGAATATAGACCTTTGAATTTCTTTGCCACATAATAAAATGCTTGTTGTGCCAAAGTATGATTGTTATTGTGGGGTTTAACAGGGCTGAAGTCCCCGAACCACTCACAAGCTGATAATGGAACCTGGTTTATTTTTTCTTCAAAGGCATCATATTTGTTCAGCAGGAGAACAAAAGGAGTGTCTCTAAAACATGGGTGGCTCACTAAACTCTCAAATAAATCTCTGCTTGCCAGCATTTTGTTAGAGAGAGGACCGGTACCTTGCACCCACATTTGATCGTAGTCACTCAAGGCAACACAAAATATTATCGCCCTCACATCTTCAAACATTTCCAGCCATTTGCAACCATCATGCAGTCCCTTGGAATTTATGCGAATCAGTTGGTACCTGAAACAACAAAATCAGGCACAAAACATACAGTGGATTCAGCGATGACAAGAAAAATAATAAAAATAAACGGATAAAATATTGTTTAAAGGTAAAAACTTAAAAGTAAATATTTTACTTGGTCAAGGATGGTGGGCATTCAAAGTTTTCTTTGTATAACTCAGAAATGGCGCTTCTATCATCAAATGAAAATTCCACGAAGGTAAGACCATTGTTCTGAGAAACTCCCTCAGCATATATAATGTCTCTATCTGAAGGTTCATACTCGTTGCTTGACACTTCTATAGCCTGTGAAAAATTTAACATCAATATGCATAAGAACCATCACCAAATATCAGAAAGATGGATTTAAAATAAAAATCATGAAAAATTCAAGACTGCTTGCATTTCTTCATCTGAGAAGAGAGATCATATTTCTGTCTTCCAAAAAGGAAATAATAATAGAGTTTGTCATTTTCTCTGAAAACATTGAGAAGAATATTTTTAATCATTTGAACTTCCAATATTTATCCAAACAAAATATGAAAAGGATATGGAGCCTGGCAATGTCACCTTATGTGTATTCGGATTGATATCACATCCCTTTTAACTATCATATACTCCCTATGCCTAATTTCTTCCTTTCTCCTTTCATTACTTCCACTGACACCTCCTATTAAATGCCCTCTTACCTTAATGTTTGCTAGGATGGAAGATAAGAATAATTAAAAGTACAAGGAGTCAAGAGGATATAGTACTAAACAAATCTTCACATAAATCCAATACATACAATATACTGCAGTTCTATATGAAATCTATCCAGAACATAAAGGGTTTGAACAATATAGCGCGCGCACGCACACACACACACAACTAAATTTTATTTCAGGAAACTTTTAAACCTGAAACAAGCTGCAAGGAGAATCAATAAAACTTGACAATTAGAAAAAATTACATACAGAACTGAAGTTCATAGGAAATAAATAGGAGGCTAACTAGTAATTCATTGAAGTTTACGACAAAAATCCACCATATGATTAGTACATTCTTCAAGCTGAAACAAACAAAAATTGCACTTGAAGTGTACCTGATCTAAGAAATATTTTGCAACATCGGGAAGATAATGCAATTCCTCCCTTCTTTTGTATGTTTCCTGAATGGCTGAATCCTTCCAAATTTCCTCAACCATAGGTGCATACTCACGCGTGGCAGCAGGAAAGAAAGCATCCAAGTCTCCCGTAGCCATTATATCCAGTAACCAGTCAGAAAAATGCTTGAATCTTTGGTTGATTGAATAGATGCATTGCTGGCTTTCATCAACTACACTTTCAAACACATTTGTTTCAGTCAATCATAGCTTATTGGTAAAATCATGCCTACAGGCAGAATACCCAGTTGCCAGTTCATAGGCAAAAAAATTTAACCACAAATATCTTTTTCCATTCCTTTACTCAAGCAGGAAATTTTCTTATCATATATAGCAAACAGATTATGCCAGTATAAGGATGATAGAGACAAATTAATGTAGAACTTATTTGCTCATTCACTTTAAGATTGTTTTCTAGTTCTGAAAACAAGTAGCTGCTCTTTAAATGAACACTAGCGTTTTTAAGAACAAAAAAATTGTGTTCTCAAGACCCAAAAATAATTCTATTTATCTGTGAAAAACAAGCTCTTCGATTTACAATTTCTTTGACATGAAATAGAAGCCATAATACACTAAATCCAACATTTTAAGTATGGATTGACGAATGAGTAAGCTGGCACAGTGTTATTTTATTGTGTCAAGAAACCATACAAATGAAATAGAAATATAAAGGGACCAACAACTAAAAAAGGAAAAAATACTATAAAATTTACAAGATTTCAACAAACCAGACAAAGCCTATTGATTATGCTGTTTCTTCTTCAGTAGCTTGACTCAATTATATAGTTTTCAATATCAAATTTACCACAAGAAAGATAATGGGAAATACCATATTCTTTGAATAAGACTGCATTAGTCCAGCATTTATTTTACACAACGTATGTAAATCAAATTCTAGAATTTCATCCAAAACATCAAGTAGTTCTTACAATCTAAAGAAATGATCAATCTATTTTATTAGTTATCTTAGACTGCCACATGTGAGATATAAGTTTAATCACTGAAACAAACTCAGAAAGTTAATGAACAATTAGCAGTTTTGATACAAAACTTTTATGAAGTAAAATTGCGATTTCATGGCTAATTAAAAAATGCTAGCAAACAGAGCTGTAAAACTTGGATATAAAAGACGTGGGAAATTGTTAAAAGGTAAAGATTAAAGAAAGAAAAACTAAAGTCGAGACCTGAGAGAGACTCTTCAGCATCCATAGAAGTTCTTCTTTTCTCCATTAAAGCTTCCTCTTCAAAACGCTCTCGGCCTTCAAGTAATATACTAAGATACTTGTACATGTTGCTTTGAATCATAAGTTTGATGTGTTGCAACTCTTCTGGAGTAAACTTGTTTCCATATAAAAACTTGGCCTGCTCCATGAATATACAGAGGTTATCTAAGCCATATAATAACAAATTACCAATTAATATCCATGATTGCCATTAGGCTTGTCTAAATATACCCAGCTTCTGTACTGAATTCAATTCATTAGGTCTCTTTCCAAAAATAGGAAGGGTATCCCAAGCATTAAAATAAAATAATATCCCAAGATCATGATCATGTTTATGCCAAGAAAGCAAGCTCCTGAGTGGAACGCTTAAAAATTATAAGAAAATCAAAATATAAAATAGCACTTGCTCTAGGAACATTTGAATGCTAAATAGATTAGCACATGAAGTAGCAAGCTGGTACACTTGTCTAATATACAATACTGATGCTGCATCCAAGAAGGGAAGAAAAATGAAAAGATTGAGAAAAATAATAATAATAATAATAATAAATAAAGTCATGACAGATACATGCCATGAAGCTTCAATAAAAGCAGTAAAATGTTAAAGATACCTGCTTGAAGATGGTGCTAGTTCCAGATCCCTCCAACCCAAGTAACAGTAGTTTCTGGACTCTTCCTTGCTCCAAATAGTCGGGTACAGACCTCCCTGACCATGTACTAGGATCTTCATTTGTCCCAGGATTGTTACCAGGTGGCACAGGTAATGAGAATAATGAACAAATGAAACGAGTGAACGCCTGCCTACCAAAAACAAAACTGCAACAGTATAAAAATTCAACTGAACTCATTTTTTGAGATCAAACTTGCACCAAATAATATATTTTGATATCACAGATTTGACAGAACCTTTCCCCATATATTCCCTTTTATGTTATTTTGACCTTCCTCCTCATAAGATCCATCATCATACACCCAAAAATGAGTATCCGGAGGACACTGTACATTTGCCAGCTGGAATGAAAGTCAATAGATTATCAATGAATAAGCTCTGAAGGATACAAGAAGAAAGCATTAAGAGTTATAAGCAAAAGAATTATAAGGAAGAAGATTAGATTATGCTAGGAGAAAACAACTTTAGTAATCAAATAAAGACCACAAAATAATTCTAAATATATTTTAGTTGTAAGACAACCAAGAATCATTATAAAGCACCATGAAAACCTTCAACCATAGGCCTATTATCTTCTGGAGAATTAAAAAGGTTAGACAAATAACAAGTCAAAAGGGCCTTAAACCAGATGCATTTATAGCAACCTTATATAAGTAATTTTACTCTTCATATTTCAAGGAGTCTATAAAGGGAAAGAAATGGGATTTTGAAGGTATAAGTTGTATTTGGAACTTGAAAAACCAAATGCTAAACTCCTTATTTCTTCAGTTCTGTGTCTCTAGATTATATGTTTAATTTATTTGAAAGCAATAAGAGTATAGAAAACAGAATATATAGGCCTGGTCTTGGTTTTTGGTTGACCTGAACCATGGGTTTGATTTCTCCTTGTACTTTTGCTCTGTTATCCTTGCTTATCAAAAAAGAAATATAAACAGTCATCCCTTTCACATACTACCAAAGTATATAGTATTATCATCTCCCTAATCTATTGGAGTATGACATATAATCTCTACCTAATACTCCTAACCCATATTACTATTTTACACTTTACATCAATTTGCTTTTGAAAATTCATACCAAATAAATATTTTTCCACCTTTCAAACCATTCAGGATCTTGTCTTAATCCCCCTAATTACTGGTGGATATGTACATTGGTTCAAAATTTTAAATAAACGTATGCAATTGAATAACGCATATTCCAGCATATCTCTCAAAAGCCATGTAGCCAAGAGACCCTCAGAACACAATAAGATGGTGGCAGATAACAGATAACAAAGATAATGATGACAGCGGCCAAGGTAAATAAAGATGCGAGCTTACCATAATACATTAGGAAATAAAGTTCCACATTGTTAACTCATCATAGAACCTCATAATTCATGGTTACTTGATTATATTCTTTGTCAACATATCTTTTCTCTCTTTTTATTGAGATTTTCCTTTACCCCGTCAAATTGAATTCTTTATTTTTTATAATTTTTGGTTACTTACTGGATGTGCTGAAACAGTGCATATAGCTTATATGAAATGTTAGTTTTACTTTTTGCCTTATCTATGATTTGGTTTGAAAAGCTAACACGTTATATCAATGGACAACAATTTTTTTTAAGGGACGCACTGATGCTCATCTCATCAGCTGATCCAGCAGTCTAGCATAGGAGTAATCAACATTTACTTATAAGTTCTTCAATCTTGGTCTACTCAGTAATTGCAAATTCAAAATGGAAGTGAAGAAGAGCGCATACCTTCTAAGCTCAGTCTTAGTGATCTCCCGGCCATTTACAAAAACTCTTGTGTTCCCATTGCTTGCATCAGATTGAAGTTTGCCGCCCACATTCAATTTTGAACTAATTATCTTATCAGGCTTCTCTCCCTCCTGAAAAAGAACCATTTTTTTTTATTTTTTATTTTTAGAAAAACAATAAATCAAACCAAGAATGGAAACTTGAAAAACCATTCTTACCTTTCCCCAGAATCCAGAATCCTTATCATACCAATACCTCCCTGGTTTTATCTTCAGAGGAGGATTCGCACAACCCAAAAGCTCTGCCAATTCCTCGTCCCTCAGTTGCCTATCATTCACAACCAGCTGTTCTGGTCGGAGCTGATTTGCAGGGCACTCTTTCTCTGCTTTCATAATCTGCCTCACCTCCAACGGGCTACAAACTCTCGATAAAATCCTCGAACACTTTCCCAATCTCGACCTCTTGTCTTCGTCTATCGGCTTCCCAATGCAGCTCACGCATTTCCTCCCCTCCGGCATCGATCCCATTGCCTTCAACACACAGTCGCTACAGTACCTCGCATCGCATACAAAACACGCCTCTTTGTCCTTCAATCTATTTCCTTTCCCACACCTATTGCAAATCCCTTTCTTATTCTTCTCCATCTGTCTTCTCCGACTTTCCGAAGTCGGCGGTTCCACCGCATCAGTAGCGCTCGACATTGCAGATGAATACCCATCATCATCATCACCTTCTTCTTGTTTTTCGTTCTCTGAACCTTTCGGCGCAGCGAAAGTAACAACGGTCGCTTTCTTTGCTTCGTTCGTAGCAGGTTTTGTCTCGGAGTTCAAGTTCGAGTTCCTTCCTGACACCTCCGAGCTGAATCCTTCATCTCTCCCGAAATTCGATCCGCTTTCATTTTGCAGCTCCAAAACTGAGTTCGATACCGGTTCTTTCGAAATACCGCCATTTCTGATCCTACCGAATTTCGATACCTTCGAACCTACGGGTAACGCGACGGGAATCGAAGACAGTTCGGAGACGGAAAGCGAGACCACCGAAGAAGTGCGAAAGGAGAGAGAATCGATGCTTAGCGGATCAACCTTAGGGACATCGTAAGGCAACGGAGGACCTTCATATTCAACTGCGATCGAGAAGTCGAGCTGCTCTTCGTCCGGCAATGGAGCGCCTGCAGGTAGCATCTTTGCCAGCATCTCCTTCCAAGTTTTCTCATTCTCTGTCTCAGACGCCATTGGAGGATAAACCTTTGAGTTGAGGTACTGCTTGGTTCCCGAGAAAAAGCTCGGGAAGTTGAAAGAAAGTTGGGTGAGATTCTTTTAGCAAAAGGTTTGCTTCGAAGACAGCGAGAGAGACAGAGTCACAGAGATCGAGTTGGGAGAGAGTTGGCGGAGTTGGCAGAGGGAAATTGACGGCGTGAGAGACTAACGGAATACCGAATACGTCACCCGACGAGTCGTGATTCCGTAATTATCTGACGTCATGGTGGCTCATGATTCGGATTTCAATTAGATTTTATCGTAAAACGCATTACTGGTGCACGTAAATTTTGTGCAATCCAACAAACGTATGAATTTTTAATTTCTGTAGAGTTCGCATATGTCCTTAAATTTTTAATTTGGGAATGCATGATAATTTTAAAATGAAATCATTGTTAGTAGTCTATTATAAATAATTATTTTATTTTATAATTGTAGGTTTTATGTGTATTTATAAATTAAAATTTTAAAGATATTTGTATCTTAAAAAATTATTATAAATTTTGACTTTCAATCCAAATTCTAGGTGAATATTAGGAGTTTCCTAAATATTTAACTACAAGTAATAATTAATATGTCAAAATGAAATTGAGTTTACAATATAAGTAATTTTTTTTTATGGCATAGACATCTATGAATTTTTAACTTGCAAATACATATAAAAATAATTTTTATAAGATAACTATAGTCTATAGTAGATTATTAATGATGCCTAAAGTCATAATTTATGTAGTGCATCTATAAGTTAAAAATTTATGGCTGCACTATAGGAAAATTACATTGTATATGTATTAGTTTGTTTAATAAGCAATATTGTACTAGTTTATATTATATTAATATATATTATATCACCTTGTATTGTACTATAATTGTATGGTGTTTGGTTCATAATAATATAATGAAGGCATATAATACAATTTATTTTAAACATGGTTTCATATTCAATATTAAATAAATTGATAATATTATTTACTATCATTCTTTTATAATTTGGCAAAAATTTAAATTTCCAAATTACAATATCAAAATTAATTAACAAAATTTTGAATTAAAAATAATTGATGGTTATAGTCTTTTATCCATGATTAAATTGATAGATAAATTATCGAAATTTTTAAAAAATTAAAATAATAAGTATAACAAACTTTAACAATAAATATTTATTATATTATTCATAAAAAAAATTTACTTTTTCACAATATAATTAATTTATTTACAATTACATATTATTTTTCTAAAAATAAAACCATTTGACAGTGGCTAAATAAAAATTAACTATTAGTGATGCTTTTCACGTGAATCTTATATAAACATAAATTAATTGGTGGTTTTTCTACCTTTATTTTTATTCTTTTTTGCAAAGATGAAAAAATAAAAATAAAAATAGAAAAAGAGACGAAAGAGATAATGGAACAAATGAAAAAGAGCAGATGATGGAGATAGTTGAAATGTTATCTAGATAGGGAGATCTGATACGGAGAAAACGATTCACACTCATTTCAACAAAAGCGAAGCAAAAAAAAAAAACGTGCTTCTAGAAAAGGAAAAGGAAAAGGAAAAGGCTCAGTCATGAAAAAAATAAAATAAAATAAAAATAAATCATGAGATAAGCTAATGCAGCTTAAAGCTACCTGCCAGGGGTTCAATTATGCAAATTTTAGTGGGCTATATAAAAATATTTTTAATGTACTTTTAAAAAGTTTTTTATTTTTTATTTTAAAAATTATATATATTTATAGTTTTAATGAATTTTTATATTAAATAATTAAAATAAAAAATAAAACTTAACGGTAAAATATCTATATAAAACTAAATTTATTATTCTATAATTTTTTATGTATATTTATAATTTATTTAAATATATATTTTTTTATGTAAAAATGATAAAAAAGAGAAAAAAAAATATCTATTAATTGCCAAGTGTAATATTATTTTCATACTATACAATCTTTTATAGAAAGGCACCAAACATACCTTTTATATATATACTTGCTCTTTTTTTTCAAAAATGTGTGCTCCAGTAAATTTTCCTTTTTTGAGTTTGATGCACATTGTTTGACTTTTAACTTAATAATTTTCCTTTTGAGTTGGATGTATTAAGACATTCTTAACAACGTCGCATTGTTCTATTATAGGTGATTATTTTATTTTATAATTGTTGTTTTTATGTGTATTTTATAAATTAAAAATTTATAGATTTAAAAAAAAAGTATTATAAAAAAGTATTTAAAAAATTTATAGAGCAGTATTAACTACTCTATTATCAAATGAGGTTTAGATCAAGCCTATCTAATCATTTTTAATTTCGATTTTTTATAATAGGGCTTGATTTTATTATTTTTACCGCTGTCCTAGTAATACACGGAAAGGTCATGATTTCCTAATTTAAATAGGAAAGATGTTTGTATATATATATATATATATTATACACACATTTGGAAAATCAAAGGTCAGCCTCCTTAATTTGGTTCGCGAAGCCAAATACATACTTTGGTCAGTTATGGGGGAAACAAAGGAGAATTCGCGTGAGGTAATTAAAAACATTAATCTCTTTTTCTAGATCTTCTAATACTTGATTAATTCTTAATTGGGATTTTTTTTTTAATTTTTTTTTTTATTAACTGTGTCAATACCGTAATTAATCAGCACAGTGGTGGCTATATCGATTGCTTCAGGATTTATTACGATCTCAGCATTACCTGTACATCTTCGCTTAACAAGTGGGTTAAATTTGCCTTTCAAAACAGAGTTCAAGTTTTCGAATTGGATCTGCCAGAACTCCACGGCAAGAGAGGTTGTTCAGACGCTTATGAATTTCTACCTACCAGCATCGACAACATAAACATCAATGACTTCAAGTACCTCAAAGTGCTCAGTTTGGTATGCGTAGAAGTCTCCGATGAGGTTCTCGAGTCGCTGCTGAGTAATTGTCCCGTTCTTGAACGCTTAAAAGTTGTGGATTCAGATTCACTGGTCAATTTAAGGGTCGTTGGTCCATCACTTGCATTGAAGCATTTAAATCTGCGGCACTGTAACGACTTTGAAAGCCTAGAAATTTGCAATGCTTTAAATCTTGTTTCGTTTTCTTGTCACTGGCATAGTTATCTATCGCCGTTAAGATTAGTTATTAGGAATGTACCTAAGCTTGTTGATGTTGACATTCATTCCTTGCACTCTCAGTATCTACCTCAAACATTCGCTGCGCTTTCATGCTGCGTCTCTCAGCTACAGATTCTCCAATTGAAGGTAATTAATTAGGTTAGGCATGCGTACTGCATATATATACAGTTAGCCTCCTATTGTGCATGTTAGATATAAAATAATATAAAAAAAGTAGTGATTTAATATAGCTTTTAGATATGCATATAAGTAATTCTCTGTGACATTAGGATCAATGGTGATCTTTTAGGATCAATAGTAATAATAGTGCATATCAGTAATTTTTTGTGACATTAAAATTAATTGTGATCTTTTAGAATCAATAGTGATAATAATGCATACCCGTAATTCTCTATGAGAATAGGATTACTGGTGATTCAAGCAAATTAATAATTTTTTGTGACAGACAATGCATATTTAACTATAAACAGCCTCTGAATTTCTTATTACACATAATTTAGGACAACAAATCCCTAAGAGAAAAATTACTGTGTAGACTAACATAACTAATAATTTACTATTAGTTACAAATACATCACTAATAATTTTTCATCACTAATATATATTATGCTGCATACACTGTTTATTTTTTATTTATTATAATTTTGTTTTAATTTGGCTTTCAGTCGACTTCTTTGGACGAAATTGTTGCATGCCCTATGTTAACAAATCTAAAAGAGCTGAAATTGATACTTGATCAACGTGATAATCAAATTCTTCTTCATGTACTTCCTTTCCTAAAGAAGGCACCAAACTTGCAGAGACTTGTATTGAAGGTACGTTCATTTTTTTCTTGTTGGATTTTATTTCGTGCGTGATCACTAAAGTAGATATCCTTGGTTTTGACATCAAAGTTATTAATTGCAGATGGAACCATGGGACTCTAAAATGAAACCGGGTGAAATTTGTAATCCTGAAAACTGCAGCCCTCATGTTTGCCTCAAGGAAGTGGAAATAACAGGCTATTCAGGTCTTACAAATGAAGATGAACTCATTATCTACCTCATAAAAACTGCAGCTTCAATGGAGAAAATCATTGTCAATCCTTGTAAATCTTTGGAATGGCCCTTCACAGTGAGGACAAAGACACTTAAAACCAAAAAGAAGGAAAAAAAGGCGAGACGTCATGCTAAGAAACATATGGGAAAGATGATTCCTAAAACAATAGAATTTATATGCCTCTAATATATATATATATATATATATATATATATATATTTGTTTCCATTTTTTTAATTTATATACAGATTGTAGTGGTGATTATAATATAATAAAAATAAACAATTATCAATTTTTTTGTTTTGGAGAAAAAAAAAATGGTAGATTTGACTTCTATTTAATAACTTAAAATATTATATTTATTTGCATACATTAATAATTAAGATACTTTTTTACTGGGCTACAACATCTATTTTATATTATAACTTATCGTAGATGATATAGAACGAAATCTTAAATACTATCATATCTGATATTATTAAAAGCATTTTGGTAAATGATATACAACGATATCTAAAATACTACCATATCTGACATTGTTAAAAGTAGACTTCTACGATAATGTTTTATGCTTACTAGTATTCNAATTAAATTTTCCTTGTGTGGGTAGAGTTGCATAATTAATCATCATAAGAAAGTGAAATTTTTAAGAAGACGGCCATAACATAAATGGCAAAAGTAGATATGATTTTTTTTATTTAATTATAATTTAAAATTGAAACATATAAAAAAAGAGAATAATTAAGTGTAAGTGTGTAACATGGCTTCAAGCAAATTGTATTCTCGAAAATCATTAAAAAAATAAATAAATAAAAATTGTAGTGGCAAAATAAGAGGCCACAGGGTCTAAAGACTAAAAAATTTCGAAAAGCAACGGAAAGCCACAATAAATGAAGAGCCATTCAGAAAGAGAAACGTGTTTGATCGGACGGCTTGTATTTCCACAAAAGCAAAATTAGTATATGTCCGTGGGCAGCAGCCCACCGCAAAAAAAAAAAGCAGTCAATATGGTCAACTCGAAATCCTAAGTTGACACGTAAGCTTTTTAAATGGGACCCACTTTCTTATCCTCTGTAACTCTCTCTCTCTATTTCATGGAAGAGTTCACCCTTTCTAGAGATTTGGCGAACGTGGATCCTAATCCAACTTTGTCCATTTTCATCAAAACCAAAAGGACAAAAATCTTTCTTATTTCAAAATTACTTAACAGCCCTTTTGTATTTATTTATTTTTTAATTTGAACATATATATAATAAATAAGAGAATTAATGAATACATATATATATATATATACAAAATTCTAATATATAATGATGCAGTAAATTTTTTATAGTGATGATGTCATATTTAACAAAATACATCATTTAAATAATATCAATTTATTTAAATTTATTTTTAATAAATTTTATTTTAAAAAAATAATAATTGTCAGATTTGTATGAAATTTATTAATAATTGTAAGCAAAATAATTATAAGGAAGAAGATTAGATTATGCAAGGAGAAAACAACTTTAGTAATCAAATAAAGACCACAAAATAATTCTAAATATATTTAGTTGTAAGACAACCAAGAATCATTATAAAGCACCATGAAAACCTTCAACCACAGGCCTATTATCTTCTGGAGAATTATATAGCAACCTTATATAAGTAATTTTACTCTTCATATTTCAAGGAGTCTATAAAGGGAAAGAAACGGGATTTTGAAGGTATAAGTTGTATTTGGAACTTGAAAAACCAAATGCTAAACTCCTTATTTCTTCAGTTCTGTGTCTCTAGATAATATGTTTAATTTATTTGAAAGCAATAAGAGTATAGAAAACAG
>QANX01003904.1:0-19282 GCA_003254975.1 Ochetophila trinervis
AAAGTCCGAAGCGAAATGCACTTATGGAACTTCTTCCCAGATTTTGATACTAATTAATAAAAAGAGAAGAAAGATAACAAAATTAAATACAAAAAAGTTAAACATCGAATACATTTTTTTTTCTCTTCTTATTTTTTCACTCATATTATTTTCCTTTTTTTTTTTCTTCTGACTAATATATTTCTTTTTCTTCTCACCCTTTTTTCTTTTTATTTTTATTTTTATTATTTTTTTAAAGTGAAGTCTCCTCCTATTTATAGAGAAGATAATTCAAATTTAAATTTTAAAATTAATTTTGAATTTTGAAATTTAAAATTTAAAATTTAAAAACTAAAATTTGAGTTTAATAACCACTTTATCTCAGGATAAAGTGGTTATTAAATATCCTGATTTATTTTGATTTTTTTTTTGTTTTATCTTTTTTTTTTTTGGTTTTATCCTCTTTCCTTTTTTTATTTTTTTTTCGTTTAACAGTTGCCCCCTTCGAGTATGCACGTGAAATTTATATAAGCGTGCGATGCTCGAATCTTCTTTTGCCCCTTTTTTTTTAAACCCCATTTTTGTTATAGGTGATTTGCAATGAAGAGATCAAGCAAACATAACAAGGAAATTCCAGATGGCAAAGGCAATGTAGGCTCCCAACGAGCTCCTGATGAATTTGGTGAGGAGCTTGACATCGGACCATATTACAAGCGATCTGTCTCATTGAATGAGTTAATTCTTCCATCGGATCTGGACCACCTAGCATCTCGCTTAGTTTGTTTGAACGACATTGCTGATGTTAATGCAGGCTTCTTCAAGTACTCAATGGCCAATGAAGACCATGTGATCAATGGTACTCAAATATTTGGGAACCATTTCAAAGCTTTCACTCTTCAGAAGGTGAATAATAAGGCTGATGGGGACAAGGAACACCTAGTTACTCCAGATTTCTATCCAGCGCTGAACTGTTTTCTTGATGAAAAGAAAGGTTGGTCACGAAATTTTAATTTTCAAGGAAAAGTTATCACCAAGATTATATGATGGAATGGACTGAGTCAATTTTGCAGGACCATGAAAGAATTCTGCGTCAAATTGGAATTTATGAAGCAGTTGCGGTTTCACGGTACTCCTTTCTTATAGACTCAAATGTATGGAGGGCATTTTCAGAGTTATGGGGACCTTTGACCAATACTTTCCATCATAGTGGTGGTGAAATGGGGATTTCTTTATATGACTTGAAGGTCATTTGAGGCTTACCTATCTTAGGTGCACCATATAAGGAATTTATTCCCACAAATAGGCGATTACTCTTCAGTAAAGATGACCTTAGGGAATTGGAATATCACTCAACCATTGCAGAGCTTTTATGGATTCATGCCCGTCTTTGTGCTTCTCTTGACTTCAAAAAGATTTTTTGGGGACAATGGATCGAATACTTTTACAGGGGACCAATGATTTATATTGGGACAAAGATTGAACCTTCTTCTGCATATGGTTCATTTTCACAAGCTCGTGCATCTGGTTTATCTTCACGGCCTCATAAGAAATCTGCTCAACCCTTTAGACCTCAAGATATGGATCTAAAGGTATCAAAAGAGGGCTCATTTACTGCATTTTTGGGATACATTTACCATGTTCACAGTGTATCTGCTACACACACACGTGGGATCGGTGTCTCACTTGCTGTCCTCCCAATGCTTACGTGGCTGGCTAGCTTGCTGAACATTTTATAACCCTTTATCATGGTTGGAGTTCTACTCAAATTCCTTTAAGATCTTTCCATTTACACAAGTATGCTAGCATTTCCAGTAAATTTTTGAGTTTGAATGAGAGTCGACGTATTTTGAGGGACTAACAGTATGTTCGATATCGACCCTATGCTTTTTCAGAAATGAACAATTCAGACTATTTGGATAATGAAGATTTGTCTGATGCTCATTTTGAGATATTGGTTTCACTGCGATCTACTGTATTTCCTGTGAGGATAGGGTCGGATTTTTATGTTGAACCTTACTATCCTAACAAATTTGCTCGATAGTTTGGGTTAGATCAAGGTGTTCCAGCCAACAAACTCAAGTTTTAAGTTCAGTCGAGGGCGCAGTGTGGAATAAAAGTCGTTGCTATCGCACAATCTTTGATTCTACGAAGATGGACTCAAATCTGCTTCCATGTCCCTAATTCCGCCAGACAAGGACAGTGTACTTGGTGGTATTGTCGATGGTGGTCAGAAAGTACAGGTCCTTACTTGGGAAGATCAGTTAAAAGAATCCACATGGCTTTAACAAAAAAGCCTTTCACAAAGGAAAATACGATATTTGTGATAAAGGATCCAAAACTCCTTTTTACTAACCTTGATGATACATTCTTTCGATCAAATAGTGCACAAGGAGGACCACTGCCGGATGATGTTACTGATGTAACTTCCAAAAGAGCACGATCAGATAGTCCTCAAAGGTTCCCTGATACAATCGATTTTGCTTTTGAGACTTCAACTGTAGACTCATCAGCTCAGCCTGTTATCAATGTTGAACATGATGCATCGAAAATAAACCTTGAATTGATTGTAGTTCAACCTGTTGATACCACAAGTATTGAAATAGTGGAAATTGAAGCTGCAACTTACGAAGCTGCTGAAGATGAAGAACTGGTTGATTATGGTACAGATGAGGATTCAGCTTTTGATCTTTATAGCGACCTCTCACCCATACAACAAATTCCTTTTCATTTTTCAGATCCCAGTGACATTGTCCTGAAATCAGCTTCTAGCATATTTGATGATATAGTGGATTCGCTCACTCAAAGATACTTGGTAGACCAAATGTAAGGCATTTTGGAAAAACTTACAACTGTTGTATATTTTCAGGAGATTTTAAGTTGTACGCTTGAGATATCGCCATTATTGACTCTATTGCATGGCATGGCTAACCTTGTGAGCTCAGGACAACATGAAATTAATTGGTTTGTTACTACCATTAACTAGATTTTTAAAATGGCAGAGGAGTTTACTGCAGATTCTGCAATACTTGGGTCCATGACTGATTTTGATGAAGACCAAGTCATGAAATTAATCCATGAGCATGAAGAATGTCAATCTACCATCGCTTTCTTGTCAGCAAAAGTAGCAAAGTCCAAATTAGATTTGGAAAAGCATATAGTGACTGAAGCAGAAATCATTACAATGGAATTAAAAGTACAAAAAATGCGCAAGGATTTTGAGGATCATAAGCGATCTTTTGAAAAGAATATCCAATCTCTTGAGAGTTGTTTGCAGAATCAGCATAATCTTAACGAGAAGCTTCAGCAGTCCAGGATTGATGCCAACGAGGAGAAGTTTAAAAAAGCTCATAAAGTAAATGACTTGAACAACTCTCGCACCAAGCAACTCCACAAAGTTCTGGAATCTTTGAGTACCTTTTTGCAGTGATGTCTATTTAGTATTTTTCTTTTTAAGACTTCTTCATTTTTGTCTTTTATGATTTTGTTTTGCTTTTGACTTTTGGCAACTTTCAATGTGTTTGACATTCTACATTATCAATCAACTATATTTTTTTTATGCAACTGCATCTAGAAAATTTCCAGATTGCCTACGTACCTAATATGGGATCAAGTCATTCGTAGTTCAACATGGAGATTAATACATACATATTTTTTTGAAACTCAAAATGGACCTAGTATATGACTAGGCTGCCTACTTACCCTTTAATATGGATCAAGTCATCCGTAGTTTAGACAATTTCAGCTTCTACATTTTTTTTAAGCTCTTTTTAATACATCAATTTCTAAGCATAGAACTTCTTGATGAACTTCCCGTTGACACAAGAGTAGATGCACCGCCCTTTGGAATTGGAAAGTTCATATGCCCCCTTTTGAAAAATCTTAGTGACAATATAAGGTCATTCCCATTTTGGCTCGAATTTCCTTTGCATCTTTTTGGTGATGATGATGGGTCGCTTTACGGTTAAGACTAAATCACCACACAAGAAAGACCTGAACTTTACTTTTTATTGAAAGCTCCTGCCATTTGTGCTTGATGAATTTCGAGCCTTTGTTGAGCTACGAGCATCTTTTCATCTAGTGCTTCGAGTTCGGCCAGCCTAACCTTCACATTTTCATCCGGTGTTGTTAATTGAGTGGAAATTCTGAGCGAAGGTAACTGTACTTCAAGGGGTAGTACATCTTCTGAACCAAAAACTAGACTGTACGGTGTACTGAGTTGGTGTGCGCACCATAGTTCTGTAAGCCCAAAGTGCTTCAGGAAGACGATCATGCCAACTCTTTTTATTTTCTGACACCATCTTCTTCAAAATTTTGCATAGCACCTTATTGAACGCCTCAGCTTGGCCATTTGATGATGGATTATAACTTGTTAAGAATGCATGCTGAAATTTATATTTCTTGCTTAACTCCACCAGTGATTTGCACTTGAAATATAAGGCATTATCATAAATTATCTTTGATAGGACTCCATAGCGATAGATGATGTGATTCTTTTATGAAATTTGACACATCTTCCGCTTTAACTTCCTTCAACAATATTGTTTCTGACCATTTAGAGAAGTAGTCTGTTGCAGCCAAAATGTATTTATGGGATCTAGAGGTAGGTTTTAAAGGGACAAATAACATCCAAACCCCATGTTTCAAAAGGCCAAGATATAACAGATGGATGGAGAAGGTGTGGCGGTTGATGTATGAAGTCACCATGTATCTGACATAGCTTGCACGTCTTTGCAAAGCGCATAGCGTCTTGAACCATGGTTGGCCAATAGTACCCTAACCTTTTCAACCGAGCTGCGAGTTTAGGATCGATTTGGTGGGCTCCACAAGATCCAGAATGAGTTTCATGTAGAGCCTGAACAACCTCTTCTTTTGATAGACATCTTAGCAACATTCCGTCAAAGGCTCTTCTATACAAAACATTATTTAGGAATACAAACCGAATAACTCTTCTTCTTATCTCCACTCTCTTCTTCGTATCAGAAGGCAATACTCTATGTTGTAGCAAATCAACAAATGGTTGTCGCCAATCTTGTTCTTCCTTAATATCACAAATTGTAATGGGATTGCTGTCAAATGTTTCCTCCATTATTTTTTAAGTGTTGGAGGTAACAAATAGCGCTCTCCGACTGTAATTTGTATCTGTCTTTCATCAAGAAGTGTTAATGACGCTGCTAATTTTGCCAGAGCATCAGCTTTATCATTTTGGGATCTTGGCACATAATTTATTGTGACCTCCTGGAATTGCACCAGAAGATTCTTAACCTTTTGATGGTACAAGATCAGATTCTCATTTTTGATAGCATACTAGTTATTAATTTGTTTGATAATCAGCTGGGAATCACCAAAACTTCCAAGGAATCAATGTGCATCTCGAGAGCAATTTCAAGACCAATAATTAATGCCTCATATTCTGCAACATTATTTGAACATATTGCAATAATCGAAAACAAATACGGTATTAAACCTCCAAAGGGAGTAATAAATACCACGCTGCTCCTGCCCCCTGTTTCCTTGCTGCCCCATCAAAGTACAATTGCGAAGGTGAAAATGTTCCAACAGCAAACACTTCTTCATTAGGTAAATCTTCTGGTAACTCCATATTGTCAGGAATCGGATGTGCTGCTAGAAAATCTGCTAAGGCTTGTCCCTTTATCACCTTTTGAGGAACAAATTTGATGTAAAATTGCGATAAAATGATTGCCATTTTGCCAGAAGGCCTAGCAATGTCGGTTTTGACAGCACGTAGTTTAAAGGATTTGCCCTTAATATTAAAGTTATCGAATGTGACAACAAGTAATGCTGTAATTTCGTAACGGCAAATATTAAGGCCAAGCAAACTTTCTCAATAGGGGAATAATTTTGTTCCGCCCCCACCAAAGTTCTACTCAAGTAGTACAAGGCCTTTTCCTTCCCCTCATGGTTATGTTGAGCCAATAATGCCCCCAATGATCTTTCTAGAGTAGTGATGTAGAGGATCAATGACTTACCTTGAATTGAAGCCATCAAGACAGGAGGACTCAGCAGATAGCTTTTAATGCTTGCGAAGGCATTTTGACAAGCTTCGTCCCATACAAATGGCACATTTCTATGCATTAATCTTGAAAATGGTTGACATCGCCCGAAGAGATTTGAGATGAACCTTCGTATGTAAGCCAATCTTCCTTGTAGCTCACGTAGTTCTCGAAGGTTACATGGAGGAGGCATTTCAACAATAGCCTTGATTTTATATGGATCAATTTCTATTCCTCGGTATCTAACAACAAAACCAAGAAATTTTCCAGACATCACGCCAAACGCACATTTCAGCGGGTTCATTCTAAGCTGATGTTTTCCGAGTTTATCAAAAACCCGTCTAAGGTCATGCAAATGATTTAATCTTTTTTTTTCGACTTGACAACTAAATCATCAACATAACATTCCAATGTTTTATGAAGCATATCATCAAAGATGACTGTCATGACTCTTTGGTAAGTTGCTCCTGCATTTTTTAACCCAAATGGCATTATCATATAACAAAATATACCTTTAGGTGTGCGAAAGGCTGTAAGTTCTTCATCCTCAGGTGCCATTTTAATTTGATTGTATCCTGAAAAACCATCCATGAAGGATAATTCTCCATAACCTGTAGCAGCATCCACTAATAATTCAGTGATCGAAAGCGAAAATTCATCTTTTGGGCAAGCATTGTTTAGGTCTCTGAAGTCTATACAAATTCGAATTTGGCCATTCTTCTTTATAACATGTACAATGTTTACAAGCCAAGTTGGATATTTGACTTCCTGGATGAAGCCAGAGTTTATAAATTTATTATGACAAGCTCAGGTCGGAACCTTCGTTTTCCTTGTTTTACACAAGGCATTCCATTAGATATTGCCAGCCGATGGACAGCTACCTTTGGATCTAGTCTAGGCATATCTAAATAACTACACGCGAATACATCTTTGTACTCTTTGAGAAGGTCCTCATATTTCCTCAACTCCTCTAGAGTTAATAAAGTACTAACAAAGACAGGTTTAGGATGTTCATCAGTACTGAGATTGATTTCCCTAAGCTCATCAACTATCGCTTGCCCTCATTCTTCAAATTCCATAGGAGCAGGTTAGACCTATCAACAAATTCTTCTGGATTTTCTACTTCATTTACAAAATTTGCTTTAGTAGAGTCATCATCGAAAGAAATATGGTTTACTTGTTCGACTTGTTAACCACCGGGATTCTTTTCTTTCCCAAGTTGTATGGTTATAGCTTTCTGCTTCTTCTTTTTGCTTCAAATTTGACTTTCGCCTTTTGTTCTTATTTTTATTTTTGCCCAATTTTAAGTCCAAAGGTTCGAAGTTTACGGGGTTCGAAAGCCGCTGAAATACGGAGACACGTGGAGGTTCATTGCTGGGCTCTCTTTCTGAGAACATTTTCTGCTCCTGTTCAGTGAGTATCTCAGATTCAATGGACATCTCTGCCTCGACAAGTTCTTTTGGTAGCTTAGAACGTGCTCTTAAACAACCGTCAGTTTGAATAATTTCAATTTCAGGTTCAGAGGAAGCTAGATCCATTATTCTGATTAATCACAACATTCGTGTTCTTCTTTCGGAATGTGGTCTTATTCTTCTTTACCTTAAAACCCTTTGGTGTGGAACCAGATGATTGTGCCCTGAGGCCCTCATGGATAATGCCAATGCGATTATTTGTGCCTTTTCCATTTCCAAGTTTTATTGAAATTGAAATCTCATCATTAGGAACAGATTGATTAATCATTATGAGGGGACGAGTGTAGCTTGTCATCAAAGCATCCATTGTGTCACTGACTGTTGTAATAGCTTTTTGCCCCGATGCCCTTTGGTTTTTTAGTTTGCTTTATATGAAGATGGCCTTTCCAGTGGTTTCCTTATGGTCATGCAGCGGTTTATTCTTCTTTTTGACAAATTTTAATGAAGGAAGGATTGGTGCTTTGACTTTAATGTTCACTTTTACCTTCCTTTTGTCCTTAGTTGTTATCCCCTCAAAATCCTTCGGAATAGTATCATTTGCTGCTTTGTAGAACTTTGCATCAGCATAGTTCACCTTTTCTCCTTGAAATGGGTTGAGATCTGCATTCACTTTTTTTACTTTTCCATCCTTGTAAAATTTGAAGCACTGATAGAGTGTAGAAGGAATAACACCATAGGCATGAAGCCACGGACGTCCCAAGAGAGCATTATAAGAAGTATATGCCTCAATAACATGAAATAAGGCATTTGATTGAAGATCACCTATTTCCATTGCCATGGTAATACTCCTTAGCGTCCTTTTGTCCAGCTTGATTAAATCCTTGAATTGTCAAGAATGATGGATACAAGTGCTGCAGATTCAAGCCTAGTATCCGGAGTGTCTTTAAAGGAATGACATTTACCGCTGATCCACAATCAAGCATTATCCGATTCGCAGGGATATTTTTAGCTGTCCCTATGACATAAAGCGGTCTATTATGCTTGTTTCCCCCTAATTGACGATCCTCATCATTACATGCGATGCATGTCATGCATGATGCACACACCTTATTCAATGATTTTTCTACATTGATTTGCTCAACTTTTTCTTTGTAAATCTCTGGGCTAGTCAAAGCAGTAATGAGTGCTTTTCGAAGTTCGGGAGACATTTGCAGGGCCTCATACATGCTAAGAATAGCAGGTATACGATTCAAATGAGCCAATATATTGTATTTGATGTCATTTGAACCTTTTGAGTCTGCAATTATGCCCTTTTGAAAAGAGGCATCATCCTGAGCATGAGTTTCCCCTGTGGTACCGAAGTAGAAGATTCTCCATTCGAGATATCAGTATGACTTTTATCAGCTATAAGCTGTTAAGCATCTTTCTTCTTTTTGGCTTACAGCTGGATTTCTCTCAACGTGATTTCATATGCTTCCACGGGGTCCTCAATATCAACAGAAGCTGTACAACATTGCATAACATCTTCCTTTTCCACATCATTATCACTTTCTTCAAAGAATCCGTCTAGTATGAATTCTTTTAAAGTGACTGGAACGCGATCTGGTTGCTCGTACTCCTCTTCATTAGAAACTGGAACCTTCTTCGTGGACTAGCTCTTTGTTTTCTTCTTATTTTTGTTCACCTCGGGTTTCCCTCGAATTTTAAACCTAGTATGTCCTGTAGACTTTTGAGCAAAAATTGTAGCTTTTGATGATTTCTTGCTAACATAGGTCTGCCATCCATCTCCACCTTCATCCTCAATTGCCGACGAGTCATCCCATATATCCAAATTTGGCTTTGTCATGAGTTCATATAAAGTTGGAATATTAGGATTTCCCAATTTAGGAATATCGGGGTGAGTGTGGACGATAGTGACTTGATTATCGACCTCAAAGAAACATTATTAGAGGTAGTGGTCTTCCCTCTAGCACTAGATTCTGCTAAGGAGATTTGATTATTTTATACCATCCCTTCAATAATATTTTTAAGAACGTAACAGTCCTTTAAAGAATGACTGACAATCCTGTGATATCGGCAATATTTTGGATCATCAGTTCTATTCATCTATTCAGGTCTTTTAGGTTCAGGAAGTGTCAATGCATTAGCTTGCATTAATGCATCAAAAATCTCATCAACATCTTCATCACTGAAAGAATATTTGACGTCCTTCCTTTCTTTTAGCGTCAGCTGCTTCGAAGGTTCTTTTGACTTTCCTTTGTCATTATTTTGTTCAGGATCAAAAAAATAGCCATAGAATCTCCCTTTTTAACAATCTTCTTGGTTTCTACCTTCTTCTCCTCTATGTGTGTTTTCTGAGAAGTGATTTTCTGACGAGCCATTTGTCTCTCAATGTTGCTTGCCTTCGGAACCAATTGATCAAATGATTGAGGTTTTGCAGTACCTACAAGGGTTGCAATATCTGGAAGAAGATTATTACAACAGATTTGGATTGCTGACTGTTCAGTCAATTTTTTCGAGCATTGAAGGTTAAGATTTATCCACCTTGTGATGAACTCATTGACATTTTCATATGGCTTTTGCTTGGTTTCCACCAAGTCAATGATTGAAATTTTCTTTTTTGAACTCACAAATTGTGCGAGAAATGCCCTTTGCATATCATCCCAAGTAATTATTGAATCTGCTGGCAGCTGTGTGTACCAAGTAAAAGCTGATCCTTTTAGAGACTGGACGAATTGTCTTATGAGCAAAGCATCTGATTGGGCAGATTCTCCACAAGTTGACACAAAATATGCCAAATGCTCATGGGAGAACCATTGATACTGTCAAATTTCTCAAAATTTGGCTTTGAGTAAAACTGAGGGAACGGGACTTGATCATAATGCAATGGATATGGCTTATAATATCCAAGCATAGGTGGATTAATGGAGGCCTGGTATTCTCGAATACCTTCAGCTATCAGTGCTTTCAGGTCTGGCTGTGTTGAAGGAGTTGCAGAACTTGATGCTTGCCCTTTATCTTTTGGTTCCTGTGATTGTAGGCTCATCTGTTCTGCTAACCTTGCAATAAGGCCTACAATTTCAGCATCCTTTTCATTCCTCATCCTTTGCATCTCCCTACGCATCTCTTGCAGCTGTTCTTCAATACTTGCAACTCTAGTAGCAAATACATACATGTTCCTAATTTCAGGATCATCATCATTTATCAGTGGTCCTTGAAATTGAAATTCCACATTCTTTGGAAAATCTTCATCATGAAAAAGTGCTTCAGGATCTCCATAAAGAGGATTTGAAATTTTTGATGTTGTCCATATGGCTGAATCATCTTGAAGCAAAGCATTGGGCAAGCTATCATCTAGCTCACTAGATTTTGGTAAGTGAGATAAATGCATTTGTTATGCTTTTGAACGTGTTGTAAGGCCTCCATATGACTTGAAACTTGCTGAAGTGTCCATTTCTTTGGCAGTCTCCTTTGCAAATTTGTATCCAGCCATAAATATTTGTTCACTTGCCTCAACTTTGGCATTAACCCACTCCTTAGGATTAAGAAGTTTAAAGTTTGGTACTAATGTTGAGTGAGGCAACACACTTTTCTTCAACACTGAAATGCCAGTTCCTTTGACTTTCGGAACCATTTCAGCTCTTGAGGAATTTCTCAGACTGCTAGAGTCACCCCGTTTACTTTTTTTTCCCTTTATGTATGGTCAAAGAAGATTTTTCATCTAACTTTTCAAGCCGCTCAACAATATTCTTTACCGTTTTCCCCTTTGTCTTCTTTGGAGTAATGTTTTGGGGAGAGCTGGGTCCCTCATCTGTGGTGGATGGACAAGCATAACATTGTCGATAAACTGTTGGTGGCTTAGGGATGTCCTTTGACTGAAGAGGAGTTGCAGTATTATCCTCCTCTACGAATGTCACAATGACAGACTCGACAGTGACTAGGCTGACTGGAATTGACCCAATCATGATCTAGGTTACAGGTTGAACCTTAGTATTAGTAATTGTATTGGGTAAATCCTTTGAAACCCTGACCAGCTTTCTTTTCTGAAGATTGGCTGTAGGAATTGAAAGAACATAAACCTTCATGGCCTCTGGAAATGCAGTTTGGACTGCGACAGAAGCTGAGGCCTTCATCGCCCTGGCCAATTTCCTTTTGGTGGATCTAGCGTGCCTTTTCTTCAGTCCCTTCACTGCTTTTCCTTTTAAGATTTGAGGGGTACACATAGCTTCAGTGGCCGTGGACGATTTGGGATAGTCCATAGTAGCAGCAGGCTTAGATCGCTTCATACAGCAAAATGGTGCTTCAGAAACAGCAAAAGTGGTGTGAACACCGCTTCTCTTTTGCTGTCCTCCAGCGATAGTTACAGTGGGGATCTGATGGAAGTACATTGTTACGCTGGGTGCCATTTTATCTGTTAGACAAGAAAGTGAGATGTATAAATTAAACTCAATATAATTGGAGATAAAAGGGAAAATGGGTCCCACCGGGCGTGCCAAAAACATGGTTTCGAAAAAATTAACATTCACAAACAATGTCTCACCTATACCTTTTTAGGGAGTATAAGAGTTTATTAAAACATAGTTCGACCCATTCAAGGCTGTATAACCCTTAATTACAATCTCTTAATACAAGAGAATACCCTTTGATTCCAATTATATCATGAGAAAATAATTATTGAAAATATTTTGTAGCTGCACTCAGTTTGAAATTATGAACTGCCTACATACCCCTTTTAAAGGGATCAAGCCACTTGTAGTTTTTGAAAAAGATTTTTTTGGTGTTTGTTTAGAAAATTCACATGATTTGAATTTAATTTGAAACTTTGGAAATTTGAATTTAAAAAGAACTTGAATTTTTTAAAATTTGGATAATTTATTTAGATTTTGAACTGCACCTAGTGTTGGACTAGGCTGCCTACGTATCTTTACGGAATCAAGTCGACCATAATTCTTTAAAAATATTTTGATATTTGAAAATTTGAAAATTGATTGGTTTCATAACCACAAAATTATTTGTTTGAGTTATTTAATTTGGAAAAATTTGAAGAAGTAATTTTATTAAATTTTAGACTAAAAGATTTATGCATCACAAGAACAAAGAGACATCCCAAATAGGTTGGTACCCCTCAAAGTCTCAATCATATGCAAACATCTTCTAGAATAATATTTGACAACTCTTGATTTTGTAGAGTTAGTCAAACAATTTTAGCTTGCTGAATTTATCATTTGACGACTTTTGAATTTATGAGTTGTATGTCAAATAATAAATTCATAATTTAATATTTTAAAATATTTTTTGACCAATTAAAATTTTATTTAATAGTCATTTATTTGATTGACTATTATTTTAAAAGCTTGTTTTGTATTTTTAATTTTATTGGACTATATAATATGTTTAGAAATTAATAGTTTTTTAAAATTAATTGGATATTTTAATTATTTGGCATTTGATTTGGATATGTGCCAAATTAATTTAATTGGCCATGGATTGAAAGCCAATAAATCTTAAATTAAAAAGTGTATTTGAATTTATTAGACAAGTTAATTTAATTAAAACAATCATTTATTTAAAATAATTTATATTTATTGGATTTTTGAATTTTGATCCAATATAATAATTTAATTAGATTATTTATTTAAATTTATAGCCTATTTTTAATTGGGCTATAAATCAATTTTAAATAATTGGGTTAAGCTTTAACTTTGTTAAGTCCAAAATAAAACTTAGAGTTTAAAGCTTATTGACATTTTGATTGGGCTTTGGGCTCAGTTTATTTGGCTTTTTGTTATTTATAAACCAAAATCGGACTTAGGACTAATTGACAGATTGCAAGTCTAATTAAAACAATCTATTTAAATTTCTAGAAAAACCCATTTAGAAATTTAGTTGGGTTAAAATTCATTTGAATTTGAGTTTTGGGCTTTGGTCCACAATAGTCTTGCAATCTATTTGAAACCATTTTAATATTTGAGCTTTATATTTAATTTTTAGCAGTCCAAATAAAATAGATTAGTCTTTTTTTAATTTTTAACAAAAATTAAATCAGAAAAGAATCCAATTCTAAAATTAATAGAAGGAGAGTTCTATTTCAAATTTAATTTGATGATAAAAATATATATTAAAAAGTTCTAAATTATATTTGATTACCCACAATTATTTTCTTTCCTGCCGGCAGCAAGGTAATATTTTTTTTTTTATGATTTTTTTGTTTTTTGTTTTGACTTCACGTGGCTTGACTCGTGCATAAATATATACATATAACTATAGTTTTTCTTCTTCTTCTTTGTTCAAGCCAACGCATGGATAAGAATTTAACATATGTTTAAAATTTTAATTTGATATATATTTATATATATATATTGATTTGACATTATATATATAAAATATATTTCTTTTCTTCTCTGACATATATATATATATATAAAAATTGATTTGATGTTTATAGATATATACTTTCTGTTTTAATCAAATTTTTATGCAAAACATCAATCGCATCTTTTTTATTTTTATTTTTTTTTCTTTCGGCGACCCCGACGACGTAAATCAACGCACAAATTATTTGAGTTTTTCAGAAATACCAAAATTATGTGAAAATATTTTTAATCAAGATAGGAGAAACAATTTGTTTTACTCTCTTTTGTACAGGTTGCAGCAAACAATTATGTTTTTAAAAAAATATATAGTCAAAATAAAAAAGTAAGTAATTTTTAATTTTTTTTTTATTATTATTATTTTTAATTTTTATCACCTTCAAAAATAAATCCAGACTATAATAGTCATAGAATCTCTTTTAAATTTTAAAAACTAAAGATAATAATAATAAAAATAAAAATAATGTAGAGGAGAAAGAAACAAATATTTAATTAGTATCATAAGCTAAGAAAAAATCCGAAGCGAGATGCACTTATGGAACTTCTTCTCAGATTTTGATACCAATTAATAAAAAAAAAAAAGATAACAAAAATAAGTACAAAAAAGTTAAATCTCCAATACTTTTTATTTTCTCTTCTTATTTTTTCACTCGTATTATTTTTCTTTCTTTTTTTCGCTTTTTTTTTAGGTGAAGTCTACTTTTATTTATAGAGAAAAATGAAGATAATTCAAATTTAAATTTCAAAATTAATTTAAAAATTTAAAATTTAAAAATTAAAATTTGAGTTTAATAACCACTTTATCTCAGGATGAAGTGGTTATTAAATATCCTGATTTATTCTGATTTTTTATTTTATTTTATCTTCTTTTTTTTTTTGGTTTTATCCCCTTTCCTTTTTTTTTGTTTTTGTTTTTTTATTTCTTTTTTCATTTAACACTCATGTGATGGCAAGTCAATATGTATATCAAGAAGTGCTTCGAAATGCATTCAGTAAGTTTTTAGGCAAAGTTTAGAGCTATTAAATGTTTAGATGGAAAATGGTTAATCGGTTTTTTTTTTTTTTAGCACAACAATGAATTAAAATACTCTTAGCAAAATTCGATATTACATAATCAATTGAGCAATGAAGGCATATATGCAAAGGAAGTTGAAAATAAATGATAAAGTTGGAATAAAACTAAATAAGAATTTCAATTCTTTAGTGGTTGAAGCTGGGGACAAGAAAATTTGACATTTTTAGAAAAATACTGCATAAAACTATATTGATAAGATTAGGGAAGGCTACTGCAATTCAAAAATATTTTTGGAAAATGCAAAAGTGATAATTCTAACTTTTATATATGGATTTAGATGATGAAAGTTATTTTTGATAAATGCAAAGAGTAGGATTGCTCACACAGAATTTGGGGTGTAGTCACATTTGATACTATATATTTGACAAATGTGGTCTCATTTGATAATATATATTTGACAAATAAATATGGCATACCTTTTGCACTTTTTATGGGGTCAATTATCATGAATAATCAAATATTATTTGGATTTAAGTTGATCTCCAATGAAAATATTAAGATATTTACATGGTTGTTTCAGTTTTGGCTTGCAAATATGTGTCACGGTGTTCCAACTGCGATATTCATTAATCAAGATAAAGCCATGTAGAACGCAACTGAAATTGTCTTTTTTGATGCACGTCCTAGGTGGTAGACTGGTATCTATAGCATATAATGAAGAAATTACCCAAAAAATAAAAGGCTAAAAACAGTATGGGGCTATCAATTTTACTTTTCAAAATGTTGATTATGATTTTTTAACATGTGATCAATTTTAAGATCACTTGAATATATTCATCTGCAAGTATTCTCCTTACTTTGCTTCACTACGATAATGAAATTACATTGATATTTTTTCTTTTGGCATTTGTTCATGTATGTGCTAACTAGCTCGTTTGAAAGCTAAGCTTATGCTATTCGTTCTCTCTCGGTGATATTTTTCTTTGAAGTTTGTGACTAGGTGTACTATCCAAGATACGTGCTTAGAATACACTTGACTTTGCTCACCAAAACACATCAAGGACTCATAGGGGAACTCATATGGAAATTCAGAAGGTTGTTTGATGTTGGCCCAGTCTGGGAGTATGTAAAAAGTTCCAAGAATCCATGCGCTTGTGTGAAGCTCGTGAAACAATGACCTCCAACATTTTAGTGACTCCATTGGAAAACCAAAAAACAAACTAAGATAAAAAAATGCCATCAAAGAATGTAAGAACGCAAAGTGCAGTAAACGAAAAGGAAGCATATAAAAATTCTCACCATGTTCATGGGACCAACCAAAAAGGAGAAGCTACGTACCCGGAGCGATCTGACCATGGCAGATGTGGTGAACGCCATCTGGAAACTTTAGGAAAATCAAGACATGCTAGTTTATACAATCCAGACCTTGTAAGAGAATTTTCACCAATAACCTATCCACCTGGATGCCTCTCCAACAAAATGACATGGGGCTTCCGCTGCACAAAGGAGGCATCCCGCTGGTGATTCCACAGTCTTGACCCAGGCTGATGTGTTCACACTGTTAGAGCAAAAGCTACACAAAGCCATAAGATGAAGACTTAAAGTTCATCTGAATACCACTGTAACTTTTGATGTTTAATTAGTTTTTATTTACATTACAGTTTTTTGTTTTTTTTTTTCTCCGTGTATATCCATTTCTTANTTGTTTTTTTTTTCTCCGTGTATATCCATTTCTTATTAATTTATAGCATTATATTTATTTTGAATTTTCAAGAAAAATCGACTTCATTAATTTGCTACTCCATTACACCAAAGAAGTCGTGGAAGTGGAGAATCTAAAAGTTTCTTTTCTTTTCTTTTCCTATTGAAAATAAAATTATTATTATTAATGTTTTGAGTTATGATTTTGGAGCTATCTATAGTAGGATAATAATCATGAACTACTCTTCAATCTAAACGTCGTATCTTTATTTGGGTTCCACAGCCACTTTTTAATTGTTTCTTAAATTAAAAGTTGTTACCTGAGAACAAAAAATTACAAGTAATAAAAACATAAAACTTAACAAATGGATATTTATCTATTGTTCAATTTTACTGGATTAGATATTATGTAGTTGATTCTAATTTTTGTTTTGCATTGATTTTATTTTAGTTTTTCATCCCCTGTCGTTTGCATGGTGAAAATAGTAATAATACATATTGACAATATAATTATTGATTATATTCACACTATATATTTTTTATTTTTTATTTTTATCTCATGATAATTTAATTGTCTGGTCGAAACCTTTTATGGGCCTGAACTTAGCCCCAAACCCGATTAGTAGAGGCCCACACTTGAACCAGAGGTACTGGACCTATCAGACTGATTGTCTGAATTTTATTTATTTATTTAAAATTCTAAGAGCTTTGGACAGGCTAATGGAACGGCCTACCACCGTCTATCGCTGCACAAGACTTTCCCGAGAAAATCAAAGAAGGAAAGCGAGAGAAAGAGAGGGAAAATGGTTGGTGGCGCTTCGAGATGGGGATATATTCGAATTATGGCCGGTACGTTTCTCGGTGGCGTTTTCGGCTTCTACGTCATGCACGAGGTCGAGATAAGCTACAAGGTTAGTGTTTTACACTATTTCAACGTTCTGTTTGGTTGCTGAGAAACTGGGGAAAGCGAATAGAAGTAAGAATGAAAATTGCAGATTTTTTGGCTAACAGACATAAAAAACTGAAATTCGATTAAAGTTGTTTGTTTTGTATATATATATATATATTTCATCATTATTAATTTATTTTGCTAATTTTGAATCTGAATTATGAATTACTGTTGGATATACCTGGTGTTTATTCACGGAATTCGTGAATTTGGTAAATACAGGAGAAGATGAATGAGAGATTGAAAAAGTATGAAAGCGAATTGAAGAAGAAAGAGAAGATGAATGAACTTAAAGAGTCTATCTAGATTTGAATTGTTATTTATTTATTTATTTAATTTTTTTTTTGTTTTCCGCAATATTTTATTTTACTTGTTTTGCTGAGAGTCTGTGTAAGAATTGAAGAAGAAAGAAAAAGGTGAATGAACTTAAAAGAGTCTTTGTACGATTTTCCTCTCCTTCAATGTTTATTTGCCTCCACTGCATTTTTCTCTTCTTTTCGGTTCGAAGAATTTTTAGCAAGAATTCTATATTAAAAAAGAAAAAAATGAAAAGAAGCTGAAATCAGGTGAATGATTGAAATGGAGGCGCATGTCCAGATAACGAGGTAGATTGAGTTGGAGATAATGAAATGGAGGCGAATGTCCAGATAACGAGTTATATTGAGTTGGAGATAATGAAATGCTCGGAAGCCAAAAAAGCTCTGGCCACCATGGAGTTCGAGCTCAGCAAGACACTTTTCATGTCTCAGTTCCAGATGATCGGCTTGCAATTCGACACCAGTAATTTTCATTGTCAGTATGCAAAATGATAACACTCAACATTCTGTAATGCCTCCTCGGGTATACATCTGAATCTGATATTCTTTTAATTGACTGAGGTATGTGGTTTTCTTAAAGTATGAGATATGAAATGCTAAATTTCAAATCATAGACAAACCGAGGAAGGATATTTGAAGTATAAGGAGAGAAGATCAATCATGGTGCTATGTCTATCTGTTTGTGTTTTATGAGGGAATGAGATGGGGCTAGAATGAATTAAAAGATGAATAGACTAGTTCTTTTAGTGAAGAGAAGTTTTTAATGGATTTGAATTACCTACAATTAAGCCAAGTACTTTGAATGATAAATGTGGAAGATCTTTAATACCAATATGGTACATGCTGATAGTTTAAAAAATGTCAACAAATCTTTTATATCCTAGCATAAATTTTAAAAATCAAGATTCAACATTTGACATTTTTAACCACATGAACCATAAGATATCCATCTTTCATGGGTACATATGCTTTATTTTAGCTTCAGGTTGTTTCATTTTCTCAACTTTCAGTCTTAGAAATTTAAAGCTCTGAGTTAGCATTTTAATGTTAATCACATGTAGCATAAGATGTCCATCTTTCATGGGTGCACATGCTTTATTTTAGCTTCAGGTTGTTTCATTTTCTCAAATCTTCATAATGCAACTGTAGAGTTGTGTAAGCAGGTCTAATATATAGTTTTTACCTAGTATGCTTTGTACTAAATATCTTTGTTTATTAATATCAATTTCTGGAGTCTATAATATATACTATAATAATTTGTTTGGGCAAAATATTTCAATTATGTAGTCTTGCTTTTATGCTCTGAATATTGTTGTTGTTGCTCTAAGTCATCACTTATTTATTTTTATTTTTTTGGTCATATTTCACGTATTGCTAAAAGCTAAATTACAAGTCGAGATACAGAATGAATATCAAGAAAACCAGGAACTGCTGAAGGATGTTGATGGTTTGAAAACTACATTGCTTTCAACCATCATAATTGATGATGACCTAAGATAAGTTTTTTTTTTTTTTTTTTTTTTTTTT
>QANX01003904.1:19294-43358 GCA_003254975.1 Ochetophila trinervis
TTTTTTTTTTTTTTTTTTGTGGTAAACTCTCTAATATGATTAGCAAGTGCCCTTGGACACCTGTAGTGTGGTTTGATAGTCAGTTGAATTGGCGATGTTATCTGTCAGTTGAATTGACAATTGGACATCTCCGTTTATGATCTGATCACGTGGTTTTCTGAAGCTTGTAATATGCAAAAAATCTGCTAGATGAAGGGAATGTTTTGTTTGCTCTTGTAGCATATCTTTGTTGGGGGATTTGGAAAGGAAGTAATGGGATTGTTCATGGAGAGCCCCAGATCCAATGTTTACTGTCCAAAGTGCTTGGATGGCATGCAAAGATTTTTCCACTGTGGATCAAAATGAGGCTGCTAGGTATCATAATGGATCCATTCCTCAATTAACAATGCACCCGTTCACCTTCGTGGAACCCTCCTACAGGTGCAACTTTAAAACTCAAATTTTGATTTGGATCATACGACATGCCTAATGCAAGAGAAGCAGAAGTAGCAGGGATCGTGGTACTCAATTCTCAAACTCTGTCATTTAATGCAGATACATGGTGACCCAAGTGTAATTCTAGCCTTAAAAGCTGAGTGCATGGGGAGTTGTTTTTGCTTGTGCATGGTGTCATATTTGAAGGAGATTCCAAAGAGCTCATTTGATGGAATAGCATTCCCTGAGTTTTGTTTACCTAGCCACCTGTATGCTGTTTTAATGGATATTAAAACCTTGTTTGACATGGCTTTTGAAATGCTGCATGTGGTTTTGAAGGCTTATAAGCTGCTTTTGAGAATGTTTGAACAGTTTTTGAAAGTGCTTGAAGAGCTGGTAACTAAAACCGAGGAAGAGTAGTTACCGAGGAAGATCTTCTAGAAAACAGAAGCTCTGAAAATGTAGAAACAAAAACTATTCCAAATAGGCCCTTAATCCATTGTGGATAGGTTAGGAAATCCACATAGTACTTGTATCCCTAAGTAAACTGCACTGCTGTTGATTGGTTAGGTAAGGCAGCTGAAATAAGGAACTCCATTTGGGATGGAAAACCTATACCACTAGGATTTCATTAATGACAACCTCTAGTTCTTTAATGATAGATGATGTTTAACCCAAAAAACAAAAAAATTGAAGAAGAAGACGAAATAAAAGCTCCTACAGGGGTCACTCGCCAATTTATAAATAAATTATTTCCGTATTGTAATATCGGATTATTTTCTATTAAAATTTCAAATCACCAACAGATAAGTCTTAATTTTCTGTTCAATTTTCGATTATTTCATAGTCTTGAAATATCATTCCAGGGAGCAATTGTCTCTCTTTTACTTTATTATTTTTAAATAAAGGAAAAAGAATACAAAATGACTAAGTTTGATCTATGTTTCAATTTGCTTCTTATTTTTTAAAGCACTTCTTCTGCTAAATTATTTTATAACGTCAAATTGTGTATTTTTATTTTACTTTTAGAATTTGATGAAATTAACCTATTAAAATTTAAATTGATTTTTTTTATAACTTTTTTTTTAATGAACCAATATATTTTTTGTGTGTGTATTATCTTTTATTTCTATCAATATTGATACTTATGACTTGCATATACACTGTTTATATAAGCAATCACTTTCAATATTAATTGAATTAAATTGCAACAATTAAAAAATAAAGTGTATAATGTGATGAGTTTTAAAATTAAGAGCCTGAACTGTAATATTCTAAAACTAGAGAGGACCAAGTGCAATTAATCCTAATAATTTAAAATTTATCAAATTCTAACAAAAAATTGTAGAGAGGTTGCCATTAGATATCATGATATGCTTAAAAAAAAATAGAAAAAAATATGCAAATTGAAGTAATAGAGATTAAAATTTTAGAAGATATTCTATATTTAAAAAAATCAAAGAAAATAAGGAAAAAAAGGTTAAAACAAAATGGAAAGAAATAAAAAGAAAAAAGAAAATTGCAAGGCAAGGATGTGAATAAAGGCGCGAAACTTCAAAATAGAACTGTTGGAAGTTCCCAAAATCGGAAGAGAGAGAAGCGAGAATGGAGGGGCCTGGAGCTATTCTCTGCCAGATCTCTTCCTTGAAGGAAATGCTGGACCAGGTACTATTTTCCGTTGGATTTTCTTTCTTTTTGATTCGAAGAATTTTTAGCAAGAATTCTAAATAATTTGATCCGAAGCTGAATAATTAGGTGAACGAGGAAATGGAGGCGAATATTCAGATAACGAGAGAGATCGAGTCGGAGATAGTGAAATGCTCGGAATTCGAAAAAGCTCTGGCCGTCAGAGAGTCGGAGCTCACCAAGACACTTTACGTGTCTCAGTACGAGATCATCGGCTTGCTCTCCGTCAGCGGTAATTTCCCTGCTTTAACTCCGATTCTTGGCCTTCGCTTACATGTTTATGCATTTGCAATTTGAACGGAAAATATTTCTTATTCTCCTAATTTGTTGATTTTATTTTATCTTATTTTACTTGTTGTCGTTGTAATAGATGGTTCAAGGAAATCAGTGAAAGTTTTGGAGGAGGAATTGTGTAATCTAAGAACGAAGCGAGATGAGACTTTAATGAGGATCAATGAAAAGCGGTATTAACCAAAACACTATTTTTTTATTCATTTTTTGGATTTGGATATAATATGTAGTTTATTAATTGTTATCATTATTATCCGAAATTGAATGATTTTGAATTATGATGTGATCTTCAACTAATAAAGATTTATAACTTATATGCAAATTTTTTGTATGTGTCTGCCTTGGAAATTTGTCATTTTATTTAATTTCTTCTTAGGTTTAGTATTTCTTCTCAAATGTGATAGTTCGTGTAGAAAATGGCATTTGAGTGGTTTGCAATATTGCTTTCATTGATCTATGAATTGGATAGTCATGTCTAATGAATTGTTTCTTTATAGAGAAGAGTTTATCACACTTTGTCTAGAATTCCAGAAAGAGATTGACAAGGTTAACGATGACGAACTACGAGCTTTGTTATTGGATAAGGAGTTTCTTGAGGACGAAATTCTTCTATTGGAGAAGAAGAACAGCACGTTAAAGAATTCAATGCTGTCTTTTGTGGAAGAAATACTGGAAGATCTGCATACCTGCAACTCTGGTAAAATAATAGCTTATTTTTTGTTACTTTTGATTCTTTATATATGCTGCTTTTGTTGCATATGAATCAAACAAATTTAACTATTGCACAAGAATATTAATATTATATTTATAGCTCTGTTAGCTGATTCGTGTTGTGATTATGTTCAAAATTTTTATACTTTGTGTTAATTGATTTGGAGATCTAGTGTAGAACATGTGAAGGATGAGATGATACTTGGAAAGTGTGAAGTCTTCTAGCATTTTCTCTGCATGTCACTCAAGATTTAAAGTGAGGATAGGAGCAATTTCAAGCTTCAAGTTCCATTCATAGAGAAAAGGAGTGCATTTATTGGAAGATTTTGGGAACTGGTTTGTAAAGTTTCACTAATTGCTGAAGCTTGGGGTTTTTTTCTGGTAGAAAATGCTAAGGAGCAATCTTCCATCTTGTTTTTGTGTGTGTGGATGTTCCATTTTGACACCAAATATTAATGCTTTAATTATTTTGAATTAATCTTTTAGTTTGATTTCTTCGTCCTCTTTTGAAGTGCATTTTATCTTGTATGCATGATAACTTATCTTCTAATTTTGATTGACGATTTGTTTAAAATTAATTTAAGTTCTATTATAATCTCAACTTTCATGCTATAAGAGGTCGTATTTGTTCTCTTCCCTATGTTCCCTCAACTAAGTGTTAATATTTCATCCCAATTTACTGATGAGTTCTTGCCCCAATCATGCTAAGAACCAAATCTCTCTCTCTCTCTCTCTCTCACACACACACACTTGAGACCTAGCACAGTTACATACACATAGCTGCAGGTACTTTTGATACATTCCTAAAGTTGCAACATAATTTAATGGAACTCTGTCTACAATTATAACCACGACTCGAAGACAGTTCTGAACAATTTCCAGCTTACATATTATTTAAAGCATCATTGGAAACAATACTGAGTCTCCTCCAAGAGGGAAATTAATGCAATAATTCACATAACAAAGAATTGTTATGGCTAAGTTTCAGTATGCAAAATAATAACACTTTCAACACTCTACAGTTCTGAGTTTGGTGTTTTTTAAATGAATGTAAAGGTCTGTGATTTTCTTAAAGTAGGAGGCATGGAATGCTAGATTTGGAATTACAGACCACCTAGTAAGGGGTATGTAAAGTTTAAGGAGAAAAGATCAATCATGGCGCTATGTTATATGTCAATATCTATCTGTTTGTGTTATGTGTGGGGAACAAGATGGGGGTAGAATGAATTAGAAGATGAATAGACTCTTTTCAGTGAAGAGAGGCCTTAAAGGGTTTGAATTACCTAGAACTGAGCTCGGTACTTTGAATACTAAATGTGGAAGATCTTACCAATATGAACATGCTAAACATTCAAAAATTATCATGAAAATTTGTGACAAATCTTCATATCCTAGCATTTAAGTCGTAAAATTTTTTAAAACCTGAGTTAGCATTTGATTTTTTAATCACATGAAGCATGAGATGTCAGTTTTTATTTTAGCTTTATTTAAGAAAACATTTCAATTATGTGATAATTATGTTTGGACTCTTACTTTTACGCTCTTAACATTGTTGTTGTTCCTCTTTATCTTCATTTAGTTGTACTTTGTAAATATTTCACGTTGTTGAGAAATGCAGCGTTACAAGTTGAGGTGCAGAATGGATATCAAGAAAACCAGAAACTGCTGAAGGATATTGATGGTTTGAAAACTACATTGCTTTCATCCATCATAATTGATGATAATCCGAGGTTAGCCATTCTTGTTGTCAACTTTTGATTGTCCTGTTTCAAGTTTTGTAATCATGTCTATGCATTTGTGACTACAACTAGAAATTATTATTTTTTTTACTTTTTATGATAATTTATTTATATGTCTGATTCACTATATCTTAAAATTGCAAACTGAGTTATACTTTCTTGATTGTCTCAACTTTTATGATACTCTGTAATTCATACTATATTCTTCACTTCCACAATTTTTACAATTCAAATGAATTATGCGATCCATATCATTACGTTTATCATCCACTATAAGCTTGGTTTTATTTTGGTTGTACTTTTCAAAGGATTTTCTAACTTTTGTTGCTTAACAAGTTATAATTACAGATGTTGTATAAGTTCTTTTATTAATTATCAGCCTTGGTTATTACAATGTAAACAGGTACATGTAAGACATACCTGAGCATTGGTAGTGGCAGCTAACCATAGGCATCGCTGCCTGGTTGCAAGGCAACGTTTCTAGCATTTATGCATATAAGTGGTGGACGTGGAGTTAGTTCAGTAGCAGTAACTGTGGCTGTCTATAGCATATATGGTTTCAAGTGTTCTCGGCATGACTTTTCTCAAGTATTCTTTACTGAAAAAAATAAAAATAAAATAAATTAATTAATAAATTGGGCTGGGGGATTGTATATCCATTACTCTGGTGTAGCTCATGGATCTGAGGTAAAATCAGTTGACATTTTAATGAGTTATACGATTGTACCCATCTTCAGGAAAAGATAATGATGTGACAAAGAATTCCATTAAGCCGAACTTGTTGTGAGTTATATCATCATTTTTCCACATAGTCTATGTATTTTTGGTAGAATACAATATACAAACGAGAATGGGAAGCTTTAACATTGCTTATGCGACTAAAAATTGGAAGGTAATTGCTCTATTTCTTTTTCTTAATTTATTGATTTATGTCCCTGGAGGGAATGAGGATGTTCATGTCTCTGTCCCAGTGACATCCGGATAAGATTAAGGCTATGTGGGAGCTAATGGTCAAAAGATTAGGACTTTTATGTACCCTTATAAGAGTGAACATGCCAAATTAATTGAGTTCACTAGCTAGCATATAGTGACAAGTTACTTTCTATTATTTTTGTGACTTACAATGAACCTGCAGTGTACTAGCTCTACAACCTCATACATCAAGCAATCATTTTCAGGAAAACTTGTGAGAAAAGAATACAAGTGTGGTCACTTGTATCAAGAACCTGTACAAAAAAGGTAAAGGTGTCCCTCTGCACTCCACTTAAATTGACAGGGCCAATTGGTGCTGCTCCAATTTCACCTTCATAAATCTCAGAGAGTAGAAGCTTTCAAGGTAATAAGGCTTTTGCAGTTGATGCAGCATTTTACTGTGGCATATGGTCTATTCACGTGTGGGAAGAAGCTAGTCTATATACTTACAAGTCTAGGATGCATCATACATCTTCAGTTTATATTTTTTCGTTTATATTTTTATGTTTATGTTTATTTAGTTCTTTTAATTTTTAAATTCCTTTTGAGTGGGGCGGGCCCGGGAAAGGAAGTATCAAGGATTTAAGTTGTACACCAGTCTAGTTTTTAAGGAGGCGGCTTTTTCTGTTTTTTGTTTTTTTTGTGTTCCCAATTAATGTACTTTCTGCAAAAAACAAAAGAAAAAAAAGTCCATTAACTCTGATGGGGTTGTGGGTAGGGGTCCGATTTCATCTTTTGGTATTTAGCCAGTCTTTGCTCTAGTTCTGCCATTCAACTTCAGGTAGGGGTCTATACTTAGTGCTTCGATGAAACAACATGTTGCATGCTCAATTGCTCATCGTTTAGACTTCTTTGTTTTTATTTTGTTTCTTAAAGGATAATCTAAGGAGAAGAAGCTGAAAATAAAATAAAGGAGAGAGAGAGAGAGAGTGAATTAAAAAAGAAAGCATATTCTAGCTGTACACGTAACTTGTAATTAAGGCATATATGCATTTAGAGATAATGATCTAATTTACTATTTCCCATCGAATGGTCATCTCAGTGGTTTGTTGGATTGTAAGCATGATTTTGCTGTGTAAGATAACTCTTATATGCTGGGTTTGATCATTGTGGTCAGGAAGAAAACGTCTTGGTTCAAGATCCATATAGCCTTAGAGAAAAAGGACCATAGTAGGAAAAAATGTTGAATTATCACTTCTCCTAAGATCTCAAGTAGATCGGAAATGGGTTATCATGTCTTTTTTTATTTATTAATAATATTTTCCTTCACATGTAGGTTCAGTTAAATATTTTACATGTGCATTTTCAGCCTGGTCTCTTTTGGATCCGTAGATATTTTTTTTTGGTGGAATTGTGAAGTTTTAAATCTATGACCGCTAGATCTTTTAGCTCTGATACCATGTTTAATTACAAATTTTTCCAAAAGTTAAGCTGATAGAAAGTGGGTCTTCTTTTGCTCTTACATATGCAGTTTTAGCACGGCTTCTATTTGGTTCAGTTTAGGTCTATAAATGTATTTTTTGTTTTGGGTGGAGTTGTGGAGTTTCAAATATATTACTGCTATGTCTTTTTCGCTATAATATCATGTTAAATTACCATTTCTTGTAAAAACTTAAGCTGAACATGAAGTGAGTTGTATGACTCTAATCAAGCTAAATGTTGGAAACTATCACTTTTGGCATTCATAGCAGTATTCTTTATTGATTGGCTACAACTTTACGGGCTACGTTAATGGCTCCAAAAAATGTATCTTGGATTTTGATGATGCTTTCTCATTGGCTAATATTCACTGTCTTCGTTGGGATCATTTGCTTCGTAGTACCTTAATGGCATTTCTTTCTCCCGATATTGCACACATTGTTTCTTCCACAAAATCGACTCATGACGCTTGGATCAAATTGGCCACCAAGTATGCCAAGCCATCTCAAGGTTGCATTATGGGTCTTCGTGAAAATCTGAACAAAAGCACCAAAAGGTCTCAATTTGTTTCTTTATACATGCAGCATATTTAAAACTCAGGCAGATGCCTTGGCCATGGCTGGTGTTTCTTTAAGCGATGATGAAGTGGTGTTTTATGTTCTAAATGGTCTTGATCCCAATTTTAATGAAATTGTCGCTGCAATTCGTGCTCGTGAATCTTGTATCTCGTTTGCTAAATTGCATGATAAACTGGTCGACTATGAAGACATTTTGAAGCGCCGTTGCTCTTCTTCCATCATTGATGCTTCCATTCTTATAACTCTTAGTCCAATTCCACTGCATCTCGTGGATCATCTGGCTTTTCCAACCGTGATGGTCGTGGGTTCTCTCAGTCTGGGCCACCTCTTGCTAGTTCCAATCATGGTGTAAACTCTACTCAAAAGGCGAATCAAGGCATTCGAAATACATCTGATGTGCGGGTTATCTGTTAGTTTTGCTCAATACCAGGCCATGAGGCTCGTAGGTGCTGAAAGCTGCTCTCTATGGCTCCTTAGTTATCCATTGCATCTTCTCCTTCACCGTTGGGCCATATCATTCACCTCAACTGCATTTTTTTGCTCCACCGTGTGACCATTACTCTACTCCATCCTCATTGTTTTCCTTATCATGGCTTGTTGACACTAGAGTCTTCCATCATGTGTCATTAGACCTCTCAAATTTATCTTTCCACATTGACTATGGTCTCGAGGAGATAATGGTTGGCGATGGTACCAAACATCCTATCATACAATTAGGCATCACGAAGCTTCATTTTCGTTGTAAAATTTTTTATTGTCTAATGTTCTTTTTGTGCCTCATATGAAAAGAATTTATTATTTGTTTTTCAGTTGTGTTCCATTAATAATGTCGCAAATGAGTTCTCAACTATTTCTTTTGTTGTAAAGGATCTTCGTACAGGAGTACAACTTCTAGAAGGCAAGAGTAAATATGGGATTTATGAGTGGGCAACTAGTGCGTCTTCCGTGTCTTTTATTGTTTTTACCTCTGTCAAAGTTCCAATTCAAGAGTGGTAGGCATAATAGATTAGGTAATTTGTTTTCGCTTGTTCTTCATTATTTAATTAGTAAGTGTTATTTTTCATTATTATCTAACACTTCTCTTATGTCATGTAACTCTTGCAAATGTTATAACTAATAAAATGCACAAGTTGTTATTTGCTATTTCCATGCTGACTTGTTATTTATCTCTTGATTTAATTTATTTTGATGTCTAGAATCCATCACCAATAATTTGTGATGATGGATTTAAATAATATCTTCTGCTTGTTGATGACTACAACAAATATATGTGATTTATCCCATCAAACAAAAATATGATGCTTCAATTATTTTTCCTAAATTCAAGAATGTTGTTCCGAATTTCTTTCAAAAGAAAATTAAATTCTATTTTGACAATAGTGGTGACTTTATCAAATTAAAATCTTTTTTTGAAACTAACAGTATTTCTTAATTTCTTAATCCTCCACATAGTCCGCAAACAATGGCATTATTGAACATCATCATTGGTCTATTGTTGAAATTGAGTTTACTCTTTTACAACAGGTGTCTCTCTCGTTGTCCTTTTGGTCGTTTTCTTTCCAATTTGCTGTCTACTTAATTTATCATCTCCCTACCATGCTTACCATATGAAATTTTTTTTGGTTTTGTCCTTAATTATTCTAAGCTTTGGGTTTTTGGCTATCTATGGTATCCATGGCTTCGTCCATATACGACTAATAAACTAGAACCCTAGTCTTCTCCTTGTGTTTTTCTCGGCTGTTCACCTAATCAAAGTGCTTACAAGTGCTTTAATCATTCTAATCGTTGCCTATATCTTTCTAGTCATGTTATCTTTGTTGAGTCATATTTTCTCTTTGCTATGATAAATTCTACTATACCTCAATCTGACCTTTCCACCACTGCTTCTTGGTTTAACTTAGTAGTCTCAACACCACTTGTTATTTTGCTTTCCCGGTCTATTCTAACTCACCTTTCACATATGCATTGCTCTTAATCACCTTATGCAAATCTTTCATATGTACCTGATGCACAATCACCAAATACACCACTTTCATGTATTTCTTCTTTTCCTTCTTACCTATTACATGCATCCCACTCATCCAATGCACGTCACTTCTCATCACATACCTCTACCAATTTAATTCTGGTTTCGTGCACACTAATAGTGACCACTCTCCTCGTGATGTCTCACCATTTTCTTTTTCAAACAACCTCATGTCAAACACAGATTTTAGGTACTCATCTCTCCTTAATTGTCTTGCCTGATTAGACTTCTTTCCCTACTACTATAGTCCCCCCAAAACTTGCAAAAACTTATCAATCTTCTTTTCTTCAATCATCTTCGACCATTATTACACAGTCTAAAAATAATATCCTTACACCTCATCCCAATTTCTTTTTTGTTGCTGTCCTTTCCACTACCTCTACACCAGATTCTGCCATTGAACCCAATACTTTTTCTCAGGCTCTCAAATCTCGACACCGGCGGGCTGCCATTAGTGATGAATATAATGCTCTTATGCAAAATGGTACTTGGGTTTTAGTTCCTCCTACATCCTCGCTGAATGTAATTGGCTGTAAGTGGGTTTTTGGAACTAAATATTAATTTGATGGGTCTATTGACAGGTATAAAGCTCGTCTTGTATAGAAGGATTTCCATTAGCATCTCGGTCTTGATAACCATGATACGTTCAATCCTGTTGTCAAGCCCACTATAGTACGCATAGTTCATTGCTTTGCTCTATCAGATGGTTGGTTGCTTCGTGAATTGAATGGTAACAATGCCTTTCTTCAAGGCCATCTCTATAAAGTTGTTTACATGACTCAATGCCCTAGCTTTGTTGATGAAAATCATCCTTTTTATGTGTGCAAACTTAAAAAGACTCTCTATGGACTTAAACAGGCTCTTTGGCATGATTCCATGAACTCAAAACACATTTATACTCCATTGGCTTTGTAAATTCCAAGTCTGATACATTTCTCTTTGTTTACTTTAAGGAATGTGGTTATTTAATTATATGCTTGGTTTATGTTGATGATCTAATCTTGATGGGCAATTCTACTCATGTGCTTTCAGATATTACTCATCAATTGGGAGCTAGGTTCTCAATCAAAGATATGGATAATCCTTATTATTTTTTTGGTATTGAGGTCACTCCTAAACTAGGTGATTTGTTTGATCTCGGCATTGGTATGAACGGTATTTTCGTGCTCATACGTCCATGAGTGATGCTAAACCAGTCCAAACTCCTATTGCTACTGGTCTATCCTTATCTATTACCGATGGATGTTAACAATTCCTTTTTCATGGTCATCTCTATAAGACTGTTTACATGATTTAACCTTTGGCTTTATTAATAAAAATCATCATTTTTATGTATGCAAACTTAAAAAAGACTCTCTATGGACTTAAACAGACTCTTCGGACATAGTACAATCAGCTCAAAAACACATTTATGCTTCATTGGCTTTGTAAATTCCAAGTTTACTACATCTTTCTTTGTTTACTCTAAGGAAGGTGGTTATTTACTATGTTTGGTTAATGTTGATGATATGATCTTGATGGGCAATTCTGCTCATGTGCTTTTAGATATTCATCTTTGTGTGCTCGATTTTTAATCAAAGACAAAGATAATCTTCATATATATATATATATATTGTATTGAGGTCATTCCTAAACCAAGTGGTTTGTTTTTATCTCAACACAAGTAGAAACATGATCTTTTTGCTCGTACATCGATGAATAGTTCTAAACCAGTCCAACCTCTGATTGCTAATGGTCTATCCTTAATTGATGGTTGTAATCTTCCAAACATAATTGAATATAGACCGGTTTTTGAAAGCTTTTAATACATGTCCTTTACACGATCTAATATTTTCTTTATTGTCAACAAACTATTTCGATTCATGCATAAGCCAACTACTACTCAATGGAGTGTTGTGACGTGTGTTCTTTGCTATCGTAAAGGTAAACTTTCCTATTGAATTTTTCTTTGCAAGAACTTTCCTTTATCTTTGCATGCTTTTTATGATGATGATTGGGTCTGTTATATAGATCATACTTCAATTGGTGCTTATATTCTATTTCTTGGCTCCAATATGATTTCTTGGAGTTCCACAAAGTAACATTTTGTTGCTCAGTCCTTAGTTGAATTTGAATATCGGTCTGTTGCTTCTACTGCATTTGAAATTTGTTGGGTTTGGTCTCTTCTCTCTAAGCTTGGCATTGCTTGCTTTTCTCATGTTATATATTGTGGTAACATTGGTGCTATTTATTTGTGTTCTAATATTGTCAGTCACTCTCGGATGATGCTTATTTGCATCGACTTTCATTTTGTTCGAGATTTGGTGATGAATGGATTATTTTGTGTTTCTCATATTTCTTCAGCTGACCAACTTGCTGATTTATTTACTAAGCTTTTTTTTCGGTCAATCTTCGCATTTCTTATGTTATATTAATTCACATTTCCTCCTATATTCAAAGCTGTGTCGTTTTGTATCTTGGTGTTTATATTCTGTTTTGTAGGCCTGTGTTTATTGTTGGCCCAATCTCTGCTCCGTGATCTGCCTTATTCAGGCCTATGTGTTTCAAGCTCGAGCTGTGGCACATGACTGAAGCATTACTTGATTCCCATATATATATTCATCCCTTTCTTTAGGGTTGCGATGATCAGAGAGTTCCTGTTTGTATTGAGGCGTCGTGTTTGTTCGTGTCTATCATATTTCTCCAATTCTGTGTGTGTTCTAGGGTTAGGGTTTCTTTGTATATTGACAGCGAAAGCTTTCGAGCTTTTCATCTATACTGTGTGTGTGAAATTGAGTGTTAGATATTGTAATAGGTTTGTAATATTTTCAAACACTATCAATAATATAGCAACTACTCCTCATTGAAGCTGAGGATGTACGCAATTGCAGAACCTCGTAAATCTTGTGTTTTCTAATATTTGATATTCTTTTGATATCATTTTTATAACATTTGGTATCAGAGCCTTTTTGGAGTGTAGAAGGTTTTCAATACTGTATGCGTTCTATATTTCTACTTCATCTTCTTCTTCTGGAATTTGTTTCCTGTTTACTTTGTGTACACATTTATTTTTTCCTTTACTTTATTATCTATTAAATATTATTTGTATTTACAAAGATCAAAGAAGGCTCTACACAATTTGTGTAGGTCCATAAGGATTGGAGTAAACTGTTAAGTACTTTGTGTTTGGTTATTTATTTCTTTGATTTCTTGTTTGATAATTTTGCATAGATCTAAGAAGGCTCTACAGGATTTGTGTAGGTCTGTAAAGATTAGTGTAAATCTTTGTGCTCTTTGTTTTGTTTCCAAATCTAAAGAACCTAGGATTTTGGTTCGGAGAGTCTGAGTCAGTTTTTCTCTTTAAAGAAATTTGTTTCTTTTTATTTTTCTTTGATTTGTTCTGAAAAAGGTTTTAAACTGCCTCAGTATTTTTCCGATCTTCTATTTAACCATTTTACCGTTCTTGAGGTCCTAGGGTACCAGATTTTGGAAACACTTGTTTTCTTGAAATCAACATTCTTCATTGATTTCGTTATCTATCTTGATTGTTTAAATTGTTTCATTTCTAATTTGTCTGTCTGTCTATTTTATTTCTGAGTGAATTTGCTTTTCTATAGTATTGTTCATTACTTTGTGTTATATTCGTTGTGAAATACTTTCTCTCAGTGTGATGACTACTCGTGTTGATGTTGAAATCTTCAACGGCAAAGGAGATTTTCTCCTTTAGCGTAAGAAGATGAAAGTCGTCCTTACCCAAATGAAAGTGGTTAAGGCCATTGAACCTTCTTTCACCAGTGCTGTCTCTGATGATAAGAAAATCAAAACCGATGAGGTTGCTTTAAGTACTATCATACTGCATCTTTATGATAATGTGCTGAGAAAGGTAAGTGATGTGAAAACTTCTATTGATATGTGGACTACTCTTGAAAAATTGTTTCGTGAAAGATCTTTGCCTGATCATATCTATTTGCTTGAGCAATTTTTTAGTTTCAAAATGGATAGTTCTAAGGATATAGATGCAAATCTTGATACTTTTAATCGTATTTTGTTAAATATTATTAATAGCAAAGCAGGTTTTTCTGATGAACATAATTATGTGATTTTATTAAATGCTTTGCCTGAAATGAATAAAGATGTGAAAAATGTTATTAAATATGGTCGTGATACTTTATCTGTTGATATGGTTGTTACTACTTTAAGGTTTAAAAATTTAAAATTGAAATATGTTACTAATAGTGAAGGCCTAAGTGTTAAGAGTAAAAACTTCATTAGAAGACCTGTTAATCAAAACTTTAATCTTGGTAGAACTGGACTTAGATTTGTTCCTAGGAATAACACACAGCAGAATTAGAATAAAACTCAAATGTCTAATATAAAATGCTATTACTGTAAGAAACAAGGTCATTTCATTTATAACTGTTTTAAAAAGAAAATAGATGAAAATGATAGGAAAACAAGATTTAATCATGGTACTTTTGATATGTTTCATTCTAATAATGATGTGAATAATGTTGAAGTCTTAATGGTTTCTTCGAGTCTGCCTTCTGATGAATGGGTCTTGGATTCTAGTTGTTCATATCATATGTGCCCTGATTTAAGTGCTTTCATTTCTTATAATGTCTTGATGGTGGCCAAGTACTTTTAGGCAATGATATTTCTTGTAAAGTGATTGGCATTGGTAATGTTAAATTACAAATGTAAGATGGGTCTGTTAAAATATTATCGAATGTGAAACATGTGCCTGGTTTAAAGAGAAACTTAATATATGTTGGTATGTTGGATGAATATGGTATTTCTTGTAAAACTCAAAATGGTTTTATGTATGTTAATAAAGATTATACTGTTATTATGAAAGTATTAAAGAAGAATGGCTTGTATATTATGCTTGGCAAAACTATTATGGATGATAGTAATGCTTCTGTCGGTTCTAATATGAATAAAACGGTGTTATGACATACTAGATTAGGTCATATGAGTGAAAGTGGCCTGTATTATTTGTATAAACAAAATTTCTTTGGTAGTGATAAAATGAACAAACTTGAATTCTGTGAAAACTGTGTTTTAGGAAAGCAAAACAGACTAACTTTTAATTCCAGTTCTCAAAAAGCTAAATTTACACTTAATTATGTGCATGCTGATCTATGGGATCCTGCTAGAATACAAACTTAATATGGAAATAATATTTTATGTCTATAATTGATGATTTTTCTAGAAAAGTGTGGATATGTTTATTAAAGTTTAAAGATGAAGCTTTTCAAAAATTTAAATATTGGAAAATTCTTGTTGAAAAGCAAACAAACAGATCTATTAAGGCTCTGATAACTGATAATGATTTGGAGTTTTATAATTCTGAATTTGATAACTTTTGTAAATCTGTTGGCATATTAAGACACAGAACTGTTAAGCACACACCACAATATAATGACATTACTGAAAGAATGAATAAAACTTTGTTGAATAAAGTGAGATTTATGTTGTTTTCATTTGGTTTGCCTACTTTATTTTGGGATGAAGCTATAATGACTGATGCATACCTTGTGAATTTGTCTTCTTCTACTATTCTGAACTTTGAAATTCCTGAACAAGTTTGGTTTGGGAATAAGCTAGACTTTAGTAGACTTAGGGTGTTTGGATGTGCAGCTTATGCACATCAGTCTGAGGGTAAATTAGAACCTTGGGGTGTCAAATGTGCCTTTCTAGAGTATCATGTAGGTGTTAAAGGGAAAATTAGAATTTAGGGAGTTTGAGTTATTCTCTGAGGTGGAAAACATCAAAGAGGTTGAGAGTGAAATTTCTCCTATTGAGTTAGTTGAAAATTCTTTAGAAAATGATAACCCTACTAAGATTGAGAGCATAGAGGCTTGATATGCTAAAAGACAAATTGAGTATGCTGCTCTTAACAGTGACAACCTTAGTTTGCCCTCCTCTAGTCACCTAGCCTTACTTGGATATTTGTTGACTAGGGATAGACATAAGAAGAAGATTAAGCCTAATAGGAAGTATGCTCATGCAGAGTACATGTCTTATGCCTTAATAACACTTACTGACTTAGTGGATAGTGAACCTAAGTCATTCTCTGAAGCTATCTAGTCTAATAGTGGAAGGAAGCTATGGCTGAAGAGATGAAATCTCTTCATCAAAATAGAACTTGGATTCTGGTTACTCCTCCTCCAAATAAGAGAATTGTAGATTGCAAGTGGATTTTTAAAGTCAAGGGAAGAATGTCTAGTTCAGAACTTTTAAGGTTTAAAGCTATATTGGTTGCTAAAGGGTTCACTCAAGTTAAGGGTGTTAATTATAATGAAAATTTTCTCCTGTTGTTAAATATACTATTATTAGAGTTATTTTGTCTCTCATTGTGAATTTTGATTGGGAATTAGAGCAACTTGATGTTAAAACTTCATTTTTGCATGGTGAATTGGATGAAACTATCTATATGAATCAACCTAAAGGATTTAAAGTTAATAAAGATGGTAAAGATATTGTTTGCTTGTTAAAGAAATCTCTGTATGGTTTAAAACAATCACCAAGACAATAGTATAAACGTTTTGATTCATTTGTTGTTCAAATATGGTTTTATAAGAAGTTAGTTTGATAGCTGTCTTTACTTCAGAGATTTATTAAGTGATAAAGCTATATTTTTATTACTTTATGTGGATGATATGTTAGTTGTTGGTCCTAATTACAATGTTATTGAAAATGTGAAACATTTACTACAAATTGAATTTGATATGAAAAATCTTGGTCATGCTAAAAAGATTCTCTATATTAGTATTACTAGAAACATACTTAAACTTGAAATGAAACTTTGTCAAACATATTATTTGAAAAATGTGGTTTCAAATTTTTCTTTGAATACTGCTAAAGTTGCTTATATACCTTTAGGTGATTATTTTAAATTGTCAAGTGATTAATGTCCTGTTTCTGATTTTGATAAAGATGATAAGCTATATGTTCCTTATTGTAATGTTGTTGGATTTGTTATGTCTATGATGATATGCATAAGACCTGATTTATCTCATTCTATCAGTGTTCTTAGTAGATATATGTTCAATCCTGGCAAACCTCATTGGGATGCTATGAAATGGTTGCTAAGATATTTGAAATATTCTGAGTTTGAAGATTTGATTTATAAAAGGGGGCAAAATGAAATTGATTTAGTAGGTTTTATGGATTCTGACTATGCAGGAGATAGGGATAATAAAAGATCTATGTCTTCTTATGTGTTTACTTTGTGTGGTAACTGTGTTAGCTAGAAATCTCAACTTCAATCTGTTGTTGCTTTATCTACTACTGAAGCTGAGTATATTGTTGTAACTGAAGCAGTTAAAGAAGCTCTTTGGTTAAAAAAGGTTGTTATCTGAACTAAAAGTTTTGAAACATGAAGTTATTTTGTTTTCTGATAGCCAAAGTTCTATACATCTTCGCAAAAACCCTGTCTTTCTTGAGCGATCCAAACATATTCAAGTTAATTTTTATTTTATAAGAGATTTACATTCTAAATCTGTGTTTAAGTTGGAGAAAATACCAACTAAGTACAATCCAGCTGATATGGGAATCAAAATCCTCTCTGTTGGCAAGTTTAAAACTTGCAAATCTTTACTTCGGATAAGAGTAAACTAATTATGTTAGGTGTTCTTAATTTATGTGCTAGGAAAGTGGTTGGTGCAAGTTACTATATTCTGTAAATGTGTATTAAGTGGAAAATTGTTATATTAATTCACATTTTCTTCTATATTCAATATTGTGTTGTTTTGTATCTTGGTGTTTATATTCTGTTTTCCAGGCCTGTGTTTATTGCTGGTCCAATTTCTGTCTCTTGATCTGCCTTATCCAGGCCCATGCATTTCAAGCTTGAGTTGCGGCACATGACTGAAGCGTGACTTGATTCCCATATATATATATATATATTCATCTCTTTGTTTAGGGTTGCGATGATCAGAGAGTTATTGTTTGTATTAAGGCGTTATGTTTGTTCGGGTCTCTTCTCTTTTCCCGATTCTGTGTGTGCTTTAGGGTTAAGGTTTCTTTGTGCATTGATAGAGAAGCTTTCTAGCTTTACGTCTGTACTGTGTGTGAGAGATTGAGTGTTAGATATTGTAATATGTTTATAATCTTTTTAAACACTATTAATAATATAACAACTGCTTCCCATTAAAGCCAAAGACGTAGACAATTGCTGAATTTCATAAATTTTGTATTTTCTGATTTTTGATATCATTTTTATAACATCTTCCTTCTAAAATTGGAGTCTTCCATGGGTCCTCCACCTTGGAGGACATATTAAACATATTTTGTAGTACCCCGTTGTAATATTTTTTACGGCAGTTTGTATCAATTTTCTATATATATAATGTTGTAATTGAATAAATAGCTGTTAATATCAACAAAAAATTATTATGCTTTTTTTTTATCAACAAAAAATTATTTTTCGATTGCATCAATCAATCCTATTCTCATAAAGAGGCTCCCTATATGGAAAAGGAATACCAAAATCTAAAAAAAGTGATATTCTAACGAAAATAAATATGTGGCCTAAAACCATGTGATTTAACTAAGGTTGTCTTGATCACCACGGACCATGACCATGTCTCTCTTGTGAACTTCACGTGCACTCTTGGCCACGTCCGTACCATACAGCTATGTCTTTACTATTATAAATTGTTATTATTATGATTGATATAAGTATTTTATATATAATTCTTTGATATTAGCACCATGAAATACCACGTGGACTCATCTAGCGTGCAGGGAAGTGGGATCCCTCTGTTAGAGAGTTTTTGTTTTTGTTTTTGGTTTTTTTTTTAATTAATTTATTTCTTTTTGGTTTGATTTTGTTCAATACAAATTCATATTTACTCCTGGATATCCGGCTCCCAACTTGACGTCAAGGGTTCAAAATTGTCAACTAAGACACGTGATGTGGTTTACCGATATTTTTATAGGACACTTCAGCCACATTTTAGTTACTTGCATTGCTAATTAACAGAAGTACTATTTATAATTCCCTTTTTTTTCTTTTTCTTTTTTTCGTTTTTTCTTTTTTCGCTTGCACTATTTGTTACCTGTTGATAGATTACTACCGACCTTATGATTTGATATTTGGATTCCAGTAAAGAAAATAAAAAGAGGAAATGATATCCTGAATACAGAACAATTTTTTTTTTCCAAACAAACAATAGATACTAAAATCCTCTTTTATATATATACATATTTGCTTTTTTTATCTGGGGAATTCGGACTAAATTTTGTCCACGAGGTGTTGGATTACATGTAATCAAGTGCATTTTTGCATGTAATGTGAGACCTCTCTGCCAGAATTTTTCGGATAAAAGAATCACCATATAAATAAATTTAAGGGATAGTTTTCAGAAATGAGACTCACATTCCCTCTTGTTTATTTAAATAGCAACAGTTAAGAATTAACCTTTTTATTAAATTTTTAGTATAAAACAAATAAATTTATACTTTATGTTTAGTTACATTTATTTTTTTTAAATATTTACTTATCTATAATTATATTATATTAATATGTTAACCAATAAAATATTAATACATAATATTTAATATACATCTAAAACTTAACATATTTATTAAATACATTTATGTATTGTTTGATAACCTATTCATTTTTTATTTTTGAAAACCAAATATAACTATTTTCATGTTTTTTTTTAAACAAAAACCATTTTCATTTTTTTGTCATTGATAATGGCAGAATACATAACAACTGGAACAAAGCTTGAACCTTAGACTATCCATACTGATACCGTTCAGATGTAGCCGAGACCACGAATTGCTCAAACTGGACTGGAATCTGGGACCACCTAGTCAGAGCTGAAGCCTAAAATTACTTGGTCGAGGCCTAAGCTCGGGACTGCCCTGCTGGGGCCAAAGCTCGGGACTGTCCAGTTTGGGTCGATACCCGAGACCGCCTGGTCGGAGCTAGTACTCGAGACAGTCTAAGATAGTACGGTCAGGGCTGGTACCTAGGACAGTCCGGGATAGCCCGGTCAGGGCTGGAACCCAGGACTGCCCAGTGCGAGCTAGAAGCAGGGACTGTTTGGTCCGGAAGCAAGGACCTTTCGGTCTGTGCCGGAAGCCGGGACCGCCCAGTCTGGGCAGGAAGCCGAGACTGCCGGGTCAAGCTGGTACCCGGAACCGCTCAGTCGGGGCTGAAACCCTGGATCGCCCAGTCAAGGTCGAATATGGATTTATTTAAATTTATTTGTAAAGTTTTTAAAAAAATACAAAAAATTAATAAAAATAAAAAAATGGTAGTTGTTTTTTATTTTTTTTATTTTAGCAAAAACATAAACTAAAAACCATAAACAAAAACTATAAAATCATAAATCATAAACTATAAACAAAAGCTAAAAATTAAAAACTAAAAATAAAAGTTGAATGCATTAACAAACAGACTTTTATCAAACAGACTTTTATCACTGCATTTTTTATGTCCAGTTTATCACTTTCCCAAAATAAAGTAGGAAATAGTTTTCAGGACTCATTCTCATATAGATAATATTTATATTCCCCTTTTCTCTCTTGGATTTCTTTTTTTCTTATTGAACTTTTCACTCTTGGATTTGAACTTCAATTAAATCTTATTTATCAGCTACTTGTTTAGTAAATTCTACCACTACATTGAATGCCACATCAAATTTGTTGGCAAAAGTACAAAGGAAAGGCAACTTATTTAATCCTAATGTGATCCCCTTTATTTTTACCATATGTTGGACATACATGTGCTTTTCCTTTCTCTAATAAAATGGATTTTTGCCCTGTTTGTTGGCCATAAATATTTTGTTCTCCCCACTTTGGAGGAAGAAAGTACTAAGTTGAGTTGAGTCGAGTCCCCTTCACCTTATGTCCCTTCTGCTTAGGTGACCACTGAGACCGGCAGTATTTACTTGCCCAAAAGTAAAAGAAAAATAAGGACAAGTTGATATGAATAACCTATATAGGTTCACGAACTGCCCCAAAATAAAGATAGGGTAGGAACCAAAGTGCATGCCTGGTGAAGATACGGTGGCATTATGTATTTTCCCATGTGGTCTTTTTAATTCATACATCATGTTTATTTCCTTTTGGGCCCAGTTGAAGCTGTCTGGACTGGACAACAAAAAATCTTCCCCTATAAATACGCCTTCTTCCCTATTTCAATTTTCATGCATTTTCAAACATTATTACAATCTGGAAACTTACACTAAAAGGAATTCATAATTGAAGCTTGCTGAAGAGTGGAAGAGAAAGCAGATTAATTCTAGGTCACAAGTTTGAAGTTAGGAGATATGAAGATGGAAAGCAGTAGTACTGTTGGTGGATCTAAGAGGAGGTTTTCATGTAAAGGTTTTTGTGGGTTTTTTAAAGAAGGAAAAGGCAGGCTCTACATATTTAAAAGATGCATTGTCATGCTTCTTTGCAGGAATGATTAGGATATTATATGGAATAAGGTTTGCTGTATGTGAGACTTTTCGCCTGCAAATTTTTCAACTTTTTTCTTCCTTTCCTTTCTCTCTCTTCGTTAATGGTGTTTCTCTTACTAATAGTAATTGAGAAGTTCAATATGCAAAAACTTGTTTAGTGTATGTTAAATTTTTCCATATATATTATAGAGTTTCACAAAAAAAAGTTTAGTTTTATTTTTGAATCAGAAGAAAGTTGGATTCCATTTGTTTTGTTTTGTTTTTTTCTTGTTAGATATTTATTAGTTAGCCATTTTGACTATATTCTTCCTCCCCTAGCTATAAAGAAAAGATCTACTAAAGCCCTATATTGATAAGCTACCTCTCTCTCAACTTGTAATCGATCATATTCTAATCTTTCTTCTTTTCTATGTTATCTTTGTTGAATTTCTTTTTTAGTTAAATATTTTGGAGATGTAAATTGAAACTCATTGCATATAAGATGCCAATTTGACTGTTATAAGAGAATCCAAAAATAGAATTTGAATGTCAGTATGGTAGAATTTCTATATATATTTTTATTTTTTTATTTGAGATTTATGGTACGAGATTATGTAGGATTTATCATTAGTACTAATAGCTATTAATAATAAATTCCGCATAAATCTCATTTGGAATTCTAAATAAGAAAAAATTATATATACACACACTTATGTGTGGACATAACTTGAGGACATCACGAGAATACAAGTGCCACAACTTTTTAAGAGAGCAAATTTTATCCTATACAAAAAGGTGCAGAATTTGTATTCTTAATTACGATGTTCTCAAGTTATATCCTCATTTGATCGGGATTATATATATATATATATATATATATATATCATGTTGAGCATTTTATATCTCAAAATGATAATAAATATGAATTCATTGATTTAACATGTATATATGGATGGAGAGAAGAACTAAGGCTTAAGTAGTCCGTGAAAAGCTATGAGTTGGTCTTTCGATATGTTCTCTGTCCTGGTTTGGTTACTTTGGTACCTTCATAAAAAAAGAATGTGAAGTCATAGTTGGTTGCACTTCAAATCGTTAAATTTGCAGCACTATTTATGTTCCTATTATTTATTTATTTATCGAAAATAGCCTGATTTGAAGAACTAGTTAATGTTTTCTTAATTATTAGTTTAGGGGGGTGTGGGACATTTGCTGAATCATGGTTTCCTGGAACACATGTTGATCATTGTGCCTTATGGTATGGTCTTGAGATACTGTCTGGATATCTTCACCATGCACTCTTGTTTATTTGTTGAACTGTTAATGTGTTACTTTCCTCTTTCTTGGTCTCGAAAACGGCCAAATAAGAGGGGGACACTATATTTACAAAAAGAAAAGAAAAGAGGGGGACACTATACTGGGCAATAATTCGCAAGGAAAATTGAGTCACTTAGTCTATTCTGTGGATCTATTCACAAAGTGGCAGGCCCCATTACTTTGTTTGTGGGTGTTATTAAATATATAAATATATATAATTATTAAATATATATGTATATAATTTTATTCTACCGGTCGTCCCAGTTCCCACCAACCTTGATCCACTAGAAAATTATATATATAGAGTTTTATTACCATGAAGTTATCTGTATTTTATTAAAATGCGGATACTATATATATAATTTCGTGAGATTACATGTAGTATTTTTTTTTGCTGAGATTACATGTATGTAGTAACAACTTATGATTCCATGTAATCTAATAACAAACACAATACTTGTATTTTAGCAAAATGTAGAGAACTAGATATACGCATGGTAAAATTTATATATATTCATTCTTTTATTTTGAAAGAATTATATATGGGATTGTTCGGAGCAACATATTGCTTGATGTTATCCTTGATGATTTTGAACAGAGTTTTTCTAGATTAGAAAAAAATTATATATAATATATATTTGATATGGGTGTGTATAGAAATTTGAAATTGAAATTATTGTCCAATAAAATATAGTAGCAAAATCATTAACTGTATATATTTATGAGTCTCTTTATTTAATGCTATTTAGTTAATGAATTTTCTTTTATTATTTGCCTTCTGAAAAACCTCAATATAACACTAACTAACTAGTTGATCGGCCATTCTAAATTATCAATAGATAGTTCAGATAATAATACTTATTCTCCTAATCACATTTACGTTCATAAAACTAATACACCATATCAAAAAAACAAAAACAAAAACAAAACAAAAACTGTTGGTGGTCCATAAAACAAAACAAATATAAAGTACAAGGCTTTGGGTCAGTGTTAGATTGTGTTTAATATCCTCGATCCTTTAAATTATTAAAAGATACTAATACGCCCTGTAACAATTCCTTGATAGAATGCATCATATATTTATATCCTATCATTTGGTGATAGGACTTCACACGTGACTCCGATTTTAAAATTTTATTTGGTATACTTTTTTTTACTTCTTTTGTGTTTGTTTTTTTTTTTTTAAAACACTTTCTAATAAAGTTATATTTTACTGGTTAAAAAATTGTTAAAAAACTAAAACACTTTTATAAAATTATTTAAATACTTCAAAAACTGCTTTTGAATTTTTAAAAACTCTACCAAATAGAACCTACGTTTTGAAACTAACCATTTAAGTTTCTTTTTTCTTTTCCTGTTTGCTTTGGTTGTATTTGGCTGATGCTTCTTGTTCTTCTACCTCTTTTGTTGAGAAAAATAGAGATAACAAACGAGAGAAAAGAACACAGTATTTACGAGGTTCGGCAAAAGCCTACGTCCTCGCGCGGCTCCAGTGGGAGCAGTCGCTATATTATTAATGTGTTTGAA
>QANX01003905.1:882-10948 GCA_003254975.1 Ochetophila trinervis
TTGTTTTTATACAAAATTAATTAACTAAAAATACTAAAATTATATTTCTAGCAAGTCTAAATCGAACCCAAAAGATTGTATTATATTCAATTTAAATTATATTCTAATGAAACAAATAAAACTAAAATAAATAAAAAAGGGTTTTATCACTGTCAATTAAATTTAACAAGAGTATTAAAAATAAGTTTAAAGAATAATAAATGAGGAAAATCTCAGTTCAGAATAATTCCGTATTATTAGTTTGCAAGTGATTATGGATACTAAATTTTAATTTTTTTCATTCAAATTGGTACGAATAAATGGCACTGACAGTTTATTATACTTCTTTCTTTAATATTAATTAACCATATTCGATCATAAGTTAATTTTTAATGCTGAAATATCTAGAATTAACTTTACTTAAATTTATTCAGAAAGGCATTATCAAACAAGAAAAAAATCAAACATAGACAAGTCCTAAAAATTTTATACCACTTCAATTTATCTTATGCTCTTCATAGGTAATCATTGAAAACTTAGGCACATAATCACTAAAATTTAATTGTTATCAATTATTAGAATTTTAATGCGAATAAGACTTAACTAGTAATTAATCAATTCACATATAAAAATAATGAGTCATTTTATAATTATATAAAATTGAATAATAAATATTAAATTTAAAAAAAATATATATAAACTGAATGATTAAATTAAATTAATAACTATTAATTAAAATCTCACACATGTTCATTAATAATAGAAAAACTCCTGCTCATGAAAAAAAAGCTTAGCTACTAACTGATAGTAGAAAGAAAATACAATTTCCAACTTCAAATTCTTCCAAGAGCTGCTGTCTAATTTCCTAAAACAAAATAAACATATTTATACTAACTCTAAAATCTAACAAAATGCACATTTGCATATTAAAAATCGCATTAGGACAAACGCTTGACATCAGGTATGCTTTCGCACATGACATCCACTGCCAATATGCTCAACCTTTTTGAAACCGTAATATGAGCTTAACATTGAGCTTGCTATAAAGCTTGTTATTCTTTGTCAATTTGCATCAGCTTTCTAATTTGCATCAATTCAGCTATTTCTCTTTACATTTTTTTTTTTAAGTACAAATTCATCTAAAATACCAAAAATCACAAATTAAACTGTTTTAAATAAATAAAACATACTAAAATTAAATATTAAAGTACATAAAAATATACAAATGAACTCCTATCATATTATTAGTTGTTATAGGTGAACTAGGTAGGCGCATAAAAAAAGATGACAATAAAAGATAAACAACCTCATGAGCTCCACCACTTCAGGGTACCTTACAACCTCTAAAGAGCTCACTGAAAGGAAACAATCCACATAAAGGAAATAATATATTTAGCTACCTTTAATAACATATATGTATATAAGGAATAATATCATTCTATGCTTATATTCAGGATGTAATTAAGTTGATTAGACTCCTAAGACTTCATGTAAAGTGTATTTATACTCTTTCCTATACAGATGAATAAATATCAAGGATTGTATCTATCATTACTCTTCTAAATGGTAAATGGTATCAGAGCATTCCTAGATCTAAACAGATCAAATTTATTTTCTCCTCCCACGACAATTATCTTTTTTGATTTCTTTTTCTCTCATAGCCATTAATCAAGAATTTTCACTCCTTTCTTTTTCTCCTCTTGCGGCAATATTCTTTCTCTATCACCCAATCCTTTTTACTCTTTTCAACTCTCTTGATCTTACATCCATGGCCGAAGAAAGCAGCAACTCATCCAAATATGGTGATCTATCAACACACTGTCCTCCTTATCATCTCAAAATCTCATTGCCATCAATGCAAGCCAGATGCCATTCAAACTTACCAAAGGAAATTATGCTGCATGGAGGTCTCAATTTCGGAATATATTATTTGGGTATGATCTAGTTAGTTACATTGATGGTAGCACTCCATGTCCATTTGAAACGGTGATACCATCTGGAACCACCAAGGCCATTAGCAATGTTGAATGCAAATTCTGGAAGCGCCAAGACATCTTTATTCTCATTGCCATAACTGGATATGTAGCACCTGAACTCTCTTCATTGGTCACTAATGCCACTTCATCTCACGAGGCATGGATGAAACTTGAACGCACTTTCGCAAATCGATCTCGTACAAGAATGCTAACTCTTCGGGACAGTCTAATGCAAACTTGGAAAACATCTTAGTCTGTTGATGATTATCTCCAAACAATCAAGAGAATATCTGATGATCTAGCCCTTATTGGCTATCCACTATCTGATGATGAAATTGTGGTGCATGTCCTTAATGGCATTGGATCAGATTTTAAGGAATTATGTGCTGCAATCCGAGCCAGAGACACTCTAATATCCTTTGAAGAGCTTCATGATAAACTTTTGGATCATGAGATGTTTCTCAAGCGTGATGAAGACTCAAAAGGTACACCATTCATTACTGCACAATACAATCAAAGGTCCATAAACTCCAGGGGTATACAAAATCTTGGGCACAACAACAATATTGGCAATTATCAAACTTATAGAGGAAACTATCATCAATTCAATAATACATACAACAATAGAAGATAGAATGTGACTCGTGGACAATATCCACAACAATGGCGTTCATTCAATGGAAATCAAAATGTCAGAGTCATGTGTCAACTATGTGACAAGGCTGGTCACATTGCTAAAACATGTCGCTCCTGTCATTCAACTCCTCAAGCTCACTACATGAATAAAGATCCCGCTTCGTCCTCCAACTCTTGGATTGTTGACTCCGGTGCTTCACATCACATCACCACAGATCTTCAAAATCTGTCCTTGCACTCTGACTATGCGGGTAATGATGATATAGTGGTCGGTAATTGATAGGACCCAACCCACCTGAATCTTGCCTGCATGACTTAATATTTCTATTAAGCCAATAAGCAGTTCAATATCTCTACTGCCAAAAATTTTATTAACAATTTCGGCAGCATCTCGTCTGTTTTTCTGACACTCCCCAAATGCAAATAATTACAAACCTGCAAGGAAAAACATTCCTATACAATATTCACTCTACCATCATACATTTCCCAATCAGAGACTATCTTTCAGTAAATAATTTAACACTCAAACAATTATAGTTTAAGTAAAACGTAGCTGGACTCAGTATAAACCGAACTGCCTACATACCCTTTTTAATAGGGATCAAGCTACCTGTAGTTCTTATTATATCTCAAACCGAAGATAACACTTGCAATTCAAAAATCAACAACCATATATAAACATTCGTTTATTTACGCATAAATATCAATATACATTCCCCACTTAACACATTTTAAAAGATTAAAAACCACGTATAAATAACACCATAGCTTGGCGGCATAATCCATCGCCCAAGCAAATCATCATTATCATTCACTTGCAAATTCACCAAATAAAAGAAAACCCACATATATCGTATTCCATAGTCATTCTATGACAAACCAGGAATTCAATTATATTCACAACCAATAAATATAAAATTCACAAAGCAATTCCATTTATACATCACAATTAGGGTAACCAATCATCACGATCCTTCTCCCCAAGGCATCGTGTTGGGAATGGGGTATTGGGTAACCATGGTATCACAACCATCATCACGATCCTTCTTCCAAGGCATCGTGGTGAGAATGAGGTGCAATCATCACGATCCTTGGTCTCTAGGAATCGTGTAAAAGGCTTTCATATAATCAAGGGTACCCTCTCCAACATCATCACCATCACCATCCACATCACCGTACAACATCTCCACATTTCCCACAATTCCACAATTTCCATAACCACACATCCATAAACCAAAATCCACATAATAATAAAAGAGCACATTAGCAATCATTAATCAATCTTAAACTCAAAAGAAAATCACCAAAACACAATTCATCCACTCATTAATCGAATATATATATATATATATATATAATATTCCATAACTACTATCAATAAATACAAATTCTATTTACATTATTCTAAAGCTAGAAACAACACACTTTACTCAAAATACAATTCATAAAACCCAAATACTTCACATCGGCAAATCAATCCTAATTTCAATAACACTATCCCTTTCAAAGAAGTCCAAAATCAAGCATTTCATAATTATAAACGCTTAAACATGAACATCATGCTAACTAGCCACAACCAACATAACTTGAAATGCACCATTAATCAAATTATATAGTATATTATTATATAACCGAATTACATACAATCTATATATAATTCAATATCCAAATACTGAGAATTCCTACCTTTTTTTTTTTTTTTTTCCGGACTTTCCCACGGTCACACCTTCGTATGCTCTGCATATGCATATATAAACTGAAATTAGTCCTCATAGTCACAGCAACTTAACTGCTTCAAAAACTACTACTAATTTAACAAATATTCCATTACTCAACTAAAATATGCAAATTATATATCAAACTGAAGCTTGAGAACTTATCTTGCCCAATCGCCGCCGGTGGTGGCCAGAAAATGACTGGAAAGTCATGGCCAAACCTCAATCTGTCACATTGCTCAATTGAGGAGGATTCGGGGAGAAATGATGGTGGATTCGGGTTCAGGGGATCCAAAATAGGGGGAAGGGACCGACCCCGCAACCGAAAATCACAAAGTCCGGCGACCGGAAAAGAACCGGGTTTGCCTGTTTCTTCACATTTTCTGGCGACTCGCGGTGTTTCACGGCTAGGGCTCGGAGTGTGAAGAGAGAGGAGGACACGAGCAACAATTTTCGGGTGATGGGGTGGCCAATTTCTCGCTGAAGGCCGGCGATCGCAGACAACAAGCCGGGTTTCTCCCGTTTTCCAGGCCACTGAGGCATTTCCAAGGGTGGTCACAGGTTTGGTTGAGGAGGGGAGACCACCGGCTCCCAGTTCCGGGTAATTTCCGACCCGATGTCGCCGGAAAAAGTCCGTTGCCGGCGAAACATGGGAAGCGGTCGTGAGGGAGAAGCTGGTGTCGGGGGGTGGGGGGAGAAGTCGCCCCATTTCCAGACCCTTTTGGCAATTTAAAAAGATGAAGGCAGGGGCAAAATAGTAATTTCTCCAACCTTTGCAAAATTACCAAAATACCCTTCATACTATTTCAGCCATAACTTTTCGGTCTTAGCTCAGAATTAAGCGTACTACTAGTCTACAAATTCGTATCGACTAGCTCTACGCAACGGTTCTATAGTCAAAGCCATCACACGCTCACACAAAAAGTCAACTCTGGATCCACTTACGGTCAAACTTGATTAACTTTGAAAATTTCAGTATTTTCTTGAAACGGGATGTTGCAGTAATGGTAAGGGCATTCCTATTACACATGTTGGCTCCACATCTTTCTCCTCTCATAATGCTACATTCAAGCTTGATAATGTGCTGTGTGCTCCACATATTACCAAAAATCTTCTTTCAGTTTCTCAATTTTGTTCTCAAAATAATACTTCTATTGAATTTTTTCCTGATTATTTTCTTGTGAAGGATCTGAACACGGGGGCATCCTTGGTGCGAGGCTGGAATAGAGGACATCTGTATGAGTGGCCATCTAAGGACTCACCGGAAGCACTATCATCCGTTGTCATTCCAAAGCCAACCATAGAGTCCTGGCATCTTCGTTTTGGTCACCCTTCTCTCCCTATCTTGAAGACCATTATTTCTAAATTTTCATTGCCTGTTCAACAATCTGATTCTTCCTTTTCTCCTTGTGACTCTTGTTTGCTTAATAAAAGCCATAGGCTACCTTTTGGCACCAATTCAATAAATTGTTCTCAACCCCTTCAAGTTATTTACACTGATGTTTGGGGGCCTGCCCCAGTTTGCTCTTTTGATAAATTTTGTTATTATGTCATTTTTGTGGACTATTTTACCAATTATACATGGTTTTATCCTTTCAAAAATAAATCTACTGTCACTAATGTGTTTATTGCTTTTCAATCTCTTGTTGAGAAATTTGTTAACACCAACATCAAAACAGTATACTCTGATAGTGGTGGCGAATATCAAGGTCTCACTCACCATCTTCAAACCGTTGGCATCTAGCATCTCAAATCACCTCCTCACACACCTCAAATAGTAGGCACAACTGAAAGGAAACGTCGCCACATTGTTGAAACTGGGCTAACCCTCCTTCATCAAGCTTCTATGCCTCTCAAATTCTGGTCTCTTGCTTTTCATACTGCCACTGTCCTCATCAATAGGTTAGTCACTCTAATTCTCAATAATACATATTCCTTTGCTAAATTATTTGGTCAACCTCCAAATTATCACAAGCTACGTACATTTGGTTGTTGCTGCTACCCAAATCTACATCCATATACATCTCACAAACTTGAACCTAGATCTCGAGTCTGTGTCTTTGTAGGCTATTCTCTCGAGCATAATGCCTAGAAGTGTCTTGATCCTATCTCATTGAAAATTTATATATCCCGACATGTAGTATTCGTTGAGTCAATGTTTCCATTTAAACACCTACCCACATCAACCCTTACTACACAAGTGTCATTTCCATCTATCTTCCATCCTAGTTTAACATCCAATGATTTCATTATCCTCATTCCTTCCTTGTCCAAAACCTCTTCAAGCTCACTGACTACCAATATCTCACCCACCAAATCTCCACTACATGTGACCAACCATGACACCTCTTCCACAACTCATTCAATGGACACTCATGCAGCATCCTCCTCTAAGACGTCCCAACACAATGATGCACCCATCGTTCAATCTCCACAGGTATGTCCTTCAAACTTCTCATCTAACTCCTCTAGCCAATCATCTTCTATCTCACCACCCTCTCATCCACATGGCCATCCGATGCTTACCCGGTCTAAGAACAACATTTTTAAACCAAAAAGACTGTTTTTGACCAACAACAGTTGCTCAGGCCCAAAAACATCCCCAATGGCGCAAAGCCATGACTGAGGAATTTGATGCCTTAATCCACAATGGTACTTGGGAATTGATTCCCCCTGAACCATCTCAAAATTTAGTTGGGTGCAAATGGATTTTTTTGGCTCAAATACAATCCTGATGGTTCTATTGCTCGCTACAAAGCATGACTTGTAGTTAAAGGATTTCATCAGCGACCTGGGGTGGACTTCAATGATACCTTTAGCCCGGTGGTCAAATCCACCACCATTCGCATTGTTCTTACTCTTGCAGTCACTAACGGTTGGCCTCTACGCCAACTCAATGTTAATAATGCTTTTTTGCAGGGTCGGTTGACAGAGGATGTTTATATGCAGCAACCCCCAGCCTTTATTCACTCTCAGTTTCTTTCTCATGTATGTAAGTTGAAGAAAGCCATCTATGGTCTTCGACAAGCGCCCAGGGCTTGGTACATGGAACTTCGAACCTTTCTTCTTCAGCATGGGTTCAAAAATGTAAAATCTGATAGCTCATTGTCTGTCTTCCACCAAGACCGCATACTCCTCTATCTCCTTGTTTATGTTGAAGACATTGTCATTACTGGCAATGTTCCATTTGTTGTTCAACACTTCATTCAGCTCCTATCTTCCCGGTTTAGCTTGAAGGATCTTGGGACCTTCACTATTTTCTTGGAGTGGAAGCATTGTGCACTTCTCAAGGTTTGTTTCTGTCTCAACACAAATACATTGATGATTTACTACACAAGACCAAAATGAGTGATGCCAAACCAGTTGCCTGCCCCATGTCCGCCAAAGACTCTCTCACTCTTTATGATTGTACACCAGCTACTAATGCTACACAATATCGACAAAAGGTTGGATCAATGTAGTATTTGGCGTTAACACGACCGCATATTTCCTTTGCAATAGACAAACTCTCGCAATTCATGCATTGTCCTACTACGAACCATTGGATAGCTGTTAAGTGGGTTCTTTGGTATCTTCAAGGAACTGCTCAGTATGGCATTTATATCCGACAACATTCACCTCCTATTCTCCATGCATTTGCTGATGCTGATTGGGCATGTAACATGGACGACTGGAAATCTACTTCTGCCTATGTTGTTTTTCTTGGGGCAAATCCAATAAGTTGGAGCTCAAAAAAACAATGTACTATGGCACAGTCGTCTATTGAGGCTGAATATCGGGCAGTTGCTTCCACCACAGCAGAGTTAAATTGGATTTGCAATCTGTTATCTAAGTTAAAGGTTGCTTCTTCGACTACTCCTACCATATATTGTGACAACATTGGAGCTACATACCTGTGTGTCAACCTAGTTTTCCATTCGCGCATGAAACATATTGCCCTTGATTTCCACTTCGTCCGTGACCAAGTCTCTCAAAAGAAACTTCGAGTCACACATGTTCATACGACATATCAACTAGCTGACTCTCTCACCAAGCCACTCGCTCGTCAGCCCTTTGAGCAGCATCGTTCCAAGATTGGCCTCCTTGATGGAAGCACAATCTTGTGGGGGCAAGAAATGAAACAATCCACATAAAGGAAATAATATATTTAGCTACCTTTAATAACATATATGTATATAAGGAATAGTATCATTCTATGCTAATATTCAGGATGTAATTAAGGTGATTAGACTCCTAAGACGTCATGTAAAGTGTATTTATACTCTTTCCTATACAGATGAATAAATATCAAGGACTGTATCTGTCATTACTATTCTAAACTCACTTCGTAGGAGAAGCTCAAGGTAAATAACCTCAAGATCCCTTTCGCCTATTCCATGCCCCGAGAGCAAGTGTGTATTCATGAATAATCCAATTTGGAATGCAATAAATGATTATCCTTAAAATACACAAGCTTAACACATGGAAACATATGAGGTCTCCATCTAGCTTAGCCAACCGAAAAACTCCACTTTCTCAATCTCATCTGAACCCATTAGAGGACCCAACATGGGAGATCCAGTGGTTAAGACATCAACACCGTTAATGCACAAGGTACAGTTGGACGAGCTTGTCATTAGCTCAAGCTAGCACCACTCCACTTGGCAAGAACCTTTCAGAGTCCAAAGGATGGTTCATGGCACTCATACAAGCAGCTTAGGTGCCACACTGGATCCAAAAAAATTATTAAGGAGGATCATAAAGCGGCGGAATTAAAATTTTTTTAAAGACCTAAGGTTTATGTATAAAAAAGATCCATATATATATATTTTAATGTAATTGAACTCTATGATTTTTAAATTCATAAAAATTATTTATTATTATATCTACACTAATTCTATCAACAATTTTTTTCTACTAAAAAATTTCCTAGTATTGAGTTATGGAAGTTATGGAAAGTGAAAACAAGATGTGAGAGACTTAAAGTGAGGAGAAAGGGTTTTTTATTTTATGAATAGTGAAAAAAGAGGATTAAAAGAGTTTAAAATTCCTAATTTGTTTTGAGTTTTTATTGCGTGGAGGGAATACAATTTAAATGAATATTTTTTATATGTAAGGTTAAAAAATAAATTTTCATTTGTTTGTAACTATATTTGGTGAAAAATAAGTATTTTTTATGTGGGAGCCATTATATGTAACATATATATATACTAAAGAGTATTTCAGAATTTTTAGAGAAGACATGGATCTTCTGGATCTGAAAAATAATTTTAGTAGAACATACGTATATGCTTTTGGACTCTCATTATTGACAAATATGTCTGATTTACTGAAATATTTTTCATAGACCGGCCCTTGAACAAGGCCTAAATCCAAGTTTAAATTTCTTCTATAAATAGCTCAGGTTTACTCTTCCAAACCTTTTTTATTTTTTTATTTTTTGGGCAAACTACTGCTATTCTAGAGAAATTTCTTCAAAAATTTGAGTTTGGTTCCGTACTTGACCGTTGGAGGTTTGCGCCGGCTCGACTACCGGCATCCCTTGATAATTTCCTTTGTTCTCGAGTTGTTGTAGCTTGAGCTCTTCTCATGGCATTAGCAGTTCGTTAAGCTCGGGTTCAAATGGAGAGAAGCAATGTCATGGCAAGCAAAATTATAGCGTTAAAAACCTTACTTAAACTTTTATTAAATTTTAATAGTTTGGCATTCTTGCAAATAAAATTTTATTTATAAATCATGTCATTTAGATGAACATTTTTTTTTTTTTTTTTTTTTTTTTTT